>CAUYTI010091893.1:0-67300 GCA_963575145.1 Galago senegalensis | reverse complement strand
AAGTTGAGTAGAAACCACTAAGTCACACTGTTCTTCCTTTGTTTTGTCAACTATGCAGAGATCCTCATGCTCTTTCCCTTCTTAGTACTTGTCATATGTTAGTGAAGTTGAGTAGAAACCATTAAGCAGATGATTTGTCTTTGTCTTTATTAGAGTCATTTACATTTTCCTATTGTACTATATGACCAATATTATGTCTTTTGTTTATGCTGTTTCCCCATATTGCCTATGCTACTTCCCCCTGGACAACCCTGTACGGATACTATAAAATAAAGCTGATTTTGTGCTTTGGTGCTGGCTGTAGCCATCAGCTCAGTCAGCCCTCCCGAACCTGTCTTTTGTTTCCGTGTCTCCTGTTTTGCTGTAAGAGCAGGTCTAGAAAGGGAGATGAGGCCCAGATTTGATTACAGTTATATTCTGTAAAACTCTGAGTAGATCTTAGAGGGTACTTTTTTGTTTTTCCGGAGTTTTTTTGTTTCTCAAAGAAAGGTAATATAATCAGTTTGTGCTTTACAAAGATTAATCTTGCTGGAGCATTGCATAAAATGGTTCTAAAGATGAATGGAGAATACTAGAAAAACCATTTTAGAAAGAGTTTCTGAATCTCTGTTGAATCCTGCTCCCAGGGATGAGTATTTACATCCCCCCCTTCCTTTTTGTTACATAAAAGAAACCCAGGTATTCAAATACCTCTGAAAAAAAACAAGGTACTTCCAGGAAAGTAGAATCAGTGGAACAAGAGGAAAACTGAGTTGGTGTAACTAACTTTTTCTTTATTCCCCACCAATTCTACTCTGGTTCACTCCCCTTTGCCTTGCTAGTTCGTGACAAGGGTGTCAAGTGATGGCACCACTTTTCCATTCCCTGGATGGTGTCTCTGTCTGTACTCCAAGGGAAGGACAGCCACCATAACCCTAGACTCACCTCTAACTAGCTCAACAGGCCTTCTCATAAGAAAAAGAGGATTTATCCCTAGAGTCTAAGACCAAAGTGCCACTGGAAACTCTAAGCAGTCCATCTGGACCATGTGCCCGTCCCTGAATCAGTTGTGTCCAGGGCTATGGGTCACTCTAAACACCAAGACCTCATCCACATGCTCAACTGTGTGAAGAAAGAAACCCAGTAAAACCAAATGGAAAATTGTCTTTCGCACAATAAAGAAGGGCAAACTTACAACAAAAAGGTGACGCAAATGCTGCATAGAGTTAAAAACAACAGTAATAAAGATGTTCATTAAATCTTACCAAATCGAGCTACCTACTGGCTCTGAAAAAGCTTCCATATGCAACAACTGAGTGAGGGCTAGGGCAGAAAATGTGTAGGTGACAAAAGAACACCTCTGTCATCTCACAAAGCAAAAAAACCCTTTGGTTGGGCAAGGAGCCCCCTGGAAGAAGTTCACCCTGGACCACCACAGGGCTTCAGAATGGACCTGAGAATGTTCAGTGGTCACATCTGCAATATACAAGCAAACTAAATAAAATGTGACAACTGGAAAAATGTACAGGAAAGTACATGTATCTTATCTTATATGAACTGTTTTTAGGGTAAGGAAAGAATTTTCAGAGGAGATTTTTACCTAAAGAAGTATTTTACATAATAAATGAAAAAGGGAAAATGATAAGAATTGTTAGCAGTTGTTAAAGATCTCCAGAAAAGATAGCAAGGCAGATATCGTATGCCTTCTGAAAGAAGTACACAAGAACATTTATGATGTATTTCCGACAAAAAAAAAAAAAAAAGAATGAAAATCTCATCACACTTCTGACTCCAACCAGTAGTTTACAGAAAATATAAGGGTAGAAAAGGCAATCAGCAAAACCAGAGTAAGAGTGATTTAAGTAAAAATTATTGACCAGGTTTGGTGGTTCATACTTGAAATCATAGCATTCTGGAAGACAAATGTGGGTTTGCTTGAGCACAGCAGACACCATCTCTAGCCTGAGCAAGAGAGACACCATCTCTACTAAAAACAGAAAAACTAGGCCAGCATCATGGCACCTACCTATAAGTCCCAATTATTCAGGGGGCTGAGGCATGAGAATCACTTGAACCAAGGAGGTTAAGGTTGCTGTGAGCTAGGCTAATGCGATGGCATTCTAACCTGGGACAGCAGAATGAGACTTTGTCTCAAAAAAGAAAAAAATGTACTATCCCCCAAAAATAGATTACAAAGACAAAATAAAACAATGAGTTAGAGGTAGAACCTTCAGAAACATATTAACTAATTTTCATTTGAGACATATCAATTTTGTTTTAATTACTGATCAATAAGCAAACTAAAAAAAACAACGTATAAAATGATCCAATAAACTTGAATGTTAACAGAACACTTTATTAAGGAATTTTTGGTGATTTTAAAACATAATAATCTTACTGATAACATAGTTTTTTCCTAAAGAGTTCTCGTATTCTGATTATACATACGGAAATGTTTTAAAATAATACAATGTCTAAATACTTAATTATATTAAAATTATCACTAATTTTAAAGGCATAATAACATTAATGACAATGTGGTTCTTTTTTCTAAAAAGTTCTCATCTTTTGCTTATACATAGTGATATATTAAATAATAATATGTTTGAAATTTGCTTCAAAATATTCATGGGAAAGAGAGAAAGTTTAAAGTACAAAAGAGGCAATTTTGGCCACCTGTTGGTATTTGTGCAAGCGTGGTGATGGATTCTAGTACTATGCATTCTACTTCTATATACGTCTGAAAGTTTTCACAGTCAAACATCAGAAGACTACCACTTTAAACAAACAGAAAGTTAACTGGGCATTGTGGTAGGCATCTGTAGTTCCAACTACTTGGGAGGCTGAGGCAAGAGAATCTCTTAAGCCCGAGAGTTTGAGGTTGCTGCGAGCTGTGATGCTACGGCACTCTACCAAGGGCAACACAGTGAGACTGTTTCAAAAAATAATAATAATAAATAAAAAAAAAAACAGAAAGAGGTTAGGTACATGTGCACCACCACATCACCCTGGTCTGCTGATGGACCTGGAGCAGAAGCGCAGCTCCAGTCTTTGTAGGTATCTTGAAAAAAACTTGGAAGCAATTTCCCTCCTATGGTTATGCCCAAAATGCCCTTCCCACTTTCTCAAGAGAGCCTGGCAGTGGTTAAGTCTTTGGTGAAAAGCAACCCATAACCAGCTACCCAATATCCTTCAATCTTGTAATAATCTGACACAAAATATGAAAGAGGATGAACACATGACCTAAATGTGTTCTGAACACATGAACCAAAATGTCTTTTGGTTCTTCAACAAAATCAGCTTATGTTCACCTCAGCCTTTCTGGAACTTTCTGTGGCTTGTTCTTGATAGGCCAATTCTTTTCCAAGTGCTCAGATATTACCTTGATTCCTTCCCAGACCACAACCATCCTGATACCCAGATCATTTTGTGTCTCATTAGCTTCATTTTTTTTCTCCTTCAGAAAACTCCTCCTCATCTGTACCATGTTCTGTATTTCTTGGCTTGGTGCTTAAACAATTGATGGAAATTGCAACAACTAGTTGTTCAATAATTCACCACCTAGGAATCTTCTTACCTATGAGAGTTCCTGAAAACCATTAGATAATCAACAAATACTTGAGTTAATAAATGCTTATTAATAGTTCACCTAACCGGTACAAGGCACACATTCCAGGTGAAGGGCACACCAACAATTTTTACTTAAAATGTACAAAAGCAAATTATGTAACCAAAAGGGGTCTATACCTAAAATATTAGAAATAAACAAATAAATGTAAAGTGAAATATCTAATCTGTTATTAAAGGTTTGCTCACCACTGGGAATATAAATAAAACTAACAAAAAATGCTTGATAGTTAAATCACTAGTAGTTAAATCACTACTAGTCTACTAAATATATCAGTTTGGCTATGACCATTTTATAGTAAATATATACTATATATTACCTATGTATAATACACAGTAGCACCTCCATAGTTCCCCAGATCCCTACATTGGCCACCTCCTTGAGCTGACCTACTTTGCATAGATAAGACATGTACCACATGTCTATGCAGGTTCTTCTGTATATAAATAGATAACATAAATATTATCTATATATTATACATATATTTCTATGCATTTTATACCCCGAGTTTTAACAACAGAAGAGCATCTATCATCTTGGATTTTAGCTCTTTTTTCCTTTATTATTCTAGGACTGGTAATAGTTTAATTGGAACTAATAAAACATACAATATTAAAATAGATTTGAGAGCTGCTTTATGCCTTTTTGTAAGAACTTGCAAGAAAGTGCAAAACCTTCAGACAATTAAAAGGATGTTCTGATAACTCTTTCCTGTTGTTATTAGAAGACAAGTTATTTGCGCTAAGAGAGTAAGAAACCCCACACCTCAGAGAAACAGGGAATTGAGGAGTTTGCAGTTGTGAGAACAAAGTTAGCATTCAATTAAGTTGCATCACAAGATTTATACTAATCATTAACCAAAAGTTGTCTTCTGTTCAGTTTCAGGAAATTGAACAATAGCCTGACGAAGAAAAAGACCCTTTAAAAATTAAGCAATAATTATGGTATGTTTGCAAAATGTAGTCTATCTTTTGTATCGTGAATTTCTTGGCTGTGTAATTTGCATACACATTAAACTCTGTGGGAAATTGGAAAGCAATTCAGAATTCAACAATTAAAAGATACAAATTAAAATTGTTAGCATTAACTTAAAGTTTATTGCTGGTGCAATGCTCTTGGATATAAATGAACTCTGATTCAAGAAGCCATTTCTCTCTTGGAAGTTCAACGTCTTCAACTTAACGTTTCTAGTTGTATTAATACCTTGCATCAACAGTCTTGCTGATGTCACGTCATGTTCATAGATACATTATTCTAAAAATATAAACATGTATTAGATGCAGATTGTTTTTTTGTTTATTAGAAAGAGACTCAATTGAGGCTTGGCACCTGAGGCTCAAGTGGCTAGGGCACCAGCCACATACAACAAAGCTGGTAGGTTTGAACCTGGCCAGGGCCTGCCAAACAACAATGACAACTACAACCAAAACAATAGCTGGGCACTGTGGTGGGTGCGTATAGTCCCAGTTACTTGGGAGGCTGAGGCAAGAGAATCATTGAAGCCCAGGAGTTGGAGGTTGCTGTGAGCTGTGACGCCACCACACTCAACCCAGGGTGACAGTGTCAGACTCTGTCTCCAAAAAAAAAAAAAAGAAAGAAAGAAAGAGAAGTTGAGTGAGTTCACACTGGTGTTTAAAAGGGCTTGCCTTCTCTTAAAGTGTCTTAAAATTACTTAGGGGAAAATACCCAGATAAATCTGTATTTAATCTCAGCGAATAGTGAGAAAAAAACACTAGTTAAGAGTTGAAAAGAAAACACAGTCAATACGAAAATAGCTACTATTGGTTTTTTTCATTTTTATATCTCTATATTACACATATAATGCATATCTATCAGCCCGTCTTTACCTTATCTATAAAAACTGATGAGGAAATCTGCAATGCTGTACTGAAGTTTCCTTGGTACCACATGGCATCTACTCAAAAGGAAAAACAGTCATTTTACCATAAGGGCACTTGCACTCAAATGTTTACAGCGCCCCATTCACAGTTGCAAAGATGTGGAAACAACCCAAGTGCCATCCACCAGCCCACGAATGGTACATGTATACTATGGAACACTATTTAGCCATAAAAAGATCCACGTAAATCTGGACGGATTTAGAGGACACTCTCCTGAGTAAAGTATCACAGGAATGGAAAATCAAGCATCACATGCGCTCAACACAAAGCTGAGACTGGTGGATTAACAACCGCACGCCCACTGAAGAGAAAAACTCAACTAAATTGAGATGTGGGGAGGGGCGCGAGGGTTTGGTAAGTTCACAGCCAAAGGGAACACTGCACAGGAAAATGGCACATTTCCTGGGCCAAGGACTCAGATTTTGTCTTACAAACGCAAACAATGTTACCTAATCCTGCGCACTCTCCTATTAATCTGAAAGGAAAAAGAGAAAGAATTCTCTAGTTTAACCCGCTGAATGCAAAGCTCCATCTTATCACCTCCCGGATCTCTGACTAAAGGTTACACTATTCTTTCAGCTTCTGAGTCCTATTCTGCAAAACAGGGATAACAATTGTAATCAACTCATAGATTTGATTGTCAAGATTGAATGACTTAAAAATTAACTCCCTGTATTGGAGAAGTAGAAAGAGCTCAGTAATTATAAACCATTATTTTTGTTAAGTACCGGATTATGAATTGAATCCCAGTCCTACCACCTATTAGCTCTACGACCTTGGACAAGTTTAATTAACCTTTTGGGCCTCACTTTCCCCATTGGTAAAATGAGGACGCTGTACCTACATTGTAGGTTTTTGAGCTAGAAAATTAGTTAAATACCCCATAAAAGACTTACAATAGTGCCTGGGATATATACAAGCCTGACATAAGTATTTTTAAATAATAAATATACATGTATGGATAGAAATATCTAGATATACACACACATACACAGAAATAATCAATGAGAGCTATTCCAATATAAAAGTGGGGGGAAATCCAGTATTATTTTAATGTTATTCTAAACTAGAGATACTCAATATTCTTGTATTTAATTTAAAAACAAAGATTGGGTGGCACTTTTTTTATAGACACAATGGCCAAGAAATCAAAGAGCAGTGATTTATTGGGAACTGGCATGTCCTCCACAGGACTGAGTTGCAGAGAATCAGGATCTGATAAAATGCTCTTGACACTGTAGCTCATGGAACACACTAGGAGCACTGGTAGCACTTCAGTGTGCCCCGGGCTACCAACACGGGGACCAATTATCAAGGTAAGTCCAGAAGTCTAGATTTTGATGCTATAAATATACTTCCAATGGGAAAAAGTGAACAGGGACTAGAAAGCCTCGGACTTACAGGAACCAGGTTACTTTTTCCTGTACATGTTTCCTAATAATTTGGAGGCTCGTTTATAGGGGGATGGAGCGAGGCAGATACTTATGGGTTGAATTATAAAATATGAACCAATCTAAAGTGTGAGCACATCTAACTTTTACTTCAAAGCCTTCCTCTTCTATCTCCACCCAGCAAGAGTATTAGCTTGGGGATTTTAAAGCCTGCTTAGATCTATCACACACCATAATAATGAGGTACAAAATTGCCCCTAAAGTCAGCTACATGCGAGAACACCATGGCTGCCTCCAACACACACACACTCACATCAATACAGGTCGACTGAAGCAAATCATAGCCCC
Organism: Galago senegalensis; assembly: GCA_963575145.1. Classification (NCBI taxonomy): domain Eukaryota; kingdom Metazoa; phylum Chordata; class Mammalia; order Primates; family Galagidae; genus Galago; species Galago senegalensis. The sequence continues at coordinate 60,053 of CAUYTI010091893.1, read as the reverse complement.
TAATTCACTCATCACCCTACACCCTGTTCTCTTTATATGAAGCCACATTGTTAAAGAAATAACCACGACAAGTGAACTGAGATATGAGCCTAAATCAACGGGTCATATTACAGACTAAACTTGTTATGAATTTTTAATTTTCCACTTAACAAAGGAGGTTTAGTCACAATGGTCAGATACTATACACGTGATACATGTACATACATGCGCACATAAATACACATGCATATTTTTAATCGAATGACTGATACAGGCAAACAAACAACAACAGCAAAAGAAAAAAAACCCACCAAGAATCGCATGCTCAAGCAGGAATACAAGTGGATAAACAGATATCCAAGTTAATTCTGAATTTCGTTTTGATAACATCTCACCTTACGTCCACCATCTAAAGTGGATTTTTGTCAGTCTCTGAAAGCAAATGGCTTACACGTAATTTGGTCAGTAACACATATAAATGTTTAAAGCAGAGCAAAATAACACATTTCAGAAAGAGCTGAAGAAAATGATAGCTTTAGGACTTTCCAAATAAAAACCAGGATCCTTTCTGGTAGAGAGGCATAAAAGAGATGAAGTGGACGGCACTTTCTTTGAATTATTGATGTAATCAAAACAGGAGCAGATACACACCATCACTCTTCCTGGCGCTGGGTTTTGGCTTCCCTTTTTTTTTTATTGAAAAAAATTCAAGAAAACCGGTCATCTGTAGTTTACCTAAAAGATGGAATTTGGGGACAGTTCTTACCAGGCCATTTAAACGCGAGAATTGTGGGTGGTTTTGACAGTCAGGTGTCTAAAGCATGCTGTCATCCACTATACGTGTTTTCAGCTCAATTCGCTATTTAGATGAACACCTGAGATTTTAAGATCATTAGAATATAAACATTTATCTCTAACCCTGCATTTAAGATGGCTTCATTCAGTGGGGAGGCAGAATTCTATTAGATAAAGCTGTGCTCTCTGCAGCTCAGCCTTAAAGTGCTAATGCAGTCTTTTCTTCCTAATTTTGCAGACGGGAAAGGTGCTTCCTATGGCTCCCCGATCCCACCAATACCCCAAGCCCAATTCCCAGATTCCCCTCATCATGGGGCAGATATCATCTCAACAGATGTCAGGAACAGCTAAAGTGCACTTAGGCCCATTTGTTAAATTCCCAGAGGGAGAGGTGGATTGGCGAAATGCAGCCAGTAATTAAACCACATACTTCTTCTAAAGCTGCCTCTTACCCCTCTTCCCCGCATAATCTCTCTGCCTTGCATCAAATCATTTAGGCACTTATTGGCTACAATCAATACAATATGAGATACATTAATTTTGTCCCTCAGAGACTCGCGGGGAAGAGGTGGTATTGCTTCACCAGCATTTTGGAGTGTTCACGCAAGCATACTGTCAGAGCAGTGCAGCCTGCGTGCTCCGCCCTGGCAGATTCACGGGCTCCTGCCCCGTGCTCGTGGAGCTGGGCGGCTGCCAAACACACGCAGATTGGATTGGAGCGAGAAACATTAAATATATTACCTAATGCACACAAATGCTAAATAGTACAAATTGCGGTAAAGAAGTGGCCTGGCTGAGCAGAATTTCAACAATTAAACTCAAGTCTTTCCATATGTCTCAGCACCCCTTGTGCCTCGCTGTGCAGAATAGAATTACAAGGCCCGTGCAGTGGGTGAGGGGAGGGTCTTTGACTAGGTTTCCTGATCACAGATTCTGTTCTCTCCAGTCCACAAGAATGCTTCTGCCCCGGGTGCAGCTCCCCAACTCTGGTCCATCCCCCAGGCTGTAATGCATTGGGAATATGTTCCAGGAATCCCCACAACCAGCAAAGGTGTTCATTCTAGAAAGGCGTGATGAAGCCTGGCCCTATTCACTATCTTTTAATACCGCAAATGTGTTGTGGTGGTTGTTAGTTTCTTTTCAAGCCGACACACATTAGAGATCCCAATTCTCTGAAGAATTATCTGAACAACGAGCGGGACTCCCGGGGAAGTGTGCGCTGCCCCCCATCTATGATTCAGCAGCACCCACGGCCATCTCACAGCCATCAATACTATTCAGGCCCCAGTGATTCTGCTCGACGAGTAAGACAAAGAAAAGAAATCCGATGACACAGTTCAGTCTATCTATGGATCCTGCGTAGAACTAAAGATGAATGCCGTAGACTAACAAAAGAAATTAGGGAAAGACCAGGAGGGTCGGGCTGTGGCTGCAAAATTAAAATCTATCAGAAATTCAGACCATGAACATTCCCAGCGTCAGGCTCCTGGCGTCATGTTTAAAGCAGAGAAGTAATTGGGGAAGCAGGATTCTGCATTTTAAAATGAAAACCATTATAATTTTCTCATTAACTACACTCTGCTTGGGCAATGAGCAATGAATGTGATGAAACATCAGAAATCTTTTATTTTCTTTTTCAAAGGGAAAGACTCAGGTTTTCTGGGCAATGGCCATCAGCCATGACATGATACACAATGAATTCCAGCTACAAGAGAGTCAGAAAAACCAGCCTTGAGGTTACTTCCCAGTGTGACCTTGGGTAGATCACAGGACCTCCTTGGACCCAGGCCACCTTGTCTGTAAAACCATTTGCTGGTTTCTGAAGCCCTTTGTGGCTCTAACAGCATATGGTTCACGTTATGCAACTTGTATCCTTAACTGCCCTCTCACCTGGTCTTTCAGACAGATCTTTTCTGTGCATTGAACACCACAGAGTTTTTCAACCCTTTTCATCTCCTGGCACACTGGAACCTATGTTAAACTTCTATGGCACACTTCAAATTATGTTGATCAAAAACAGTAAAAAAAAAAAAAAAAGCATATAATTCCTGTGCATTGAACTTCATTCAAAACTAATTTAATAAATGACTTTAAACATTTTCCCACACACCTAAGATCCTCTCACTGCACACCAGTTGAAAATCACTGCATGCAGAAATGCCACAGCTACCGGTGAACCCAAATCGACCCTGGAAGAGGCCAACAACCTCCATAAAAACGTGCTTTTCAACTAGCCAGAGTCTGCTCAGCTTCTCACACAGAATAGACAGGAAGAGCAGGGAAACCTTCTCCTTGTAAGGAGTGGGTGGTGTTGTGACTGGCAAAGACATATGCAGGTATGTTTCACACGTGGATCACACACTCCGAGAACAGTTTACAGGCAGCAGTTTTTGGAGTAACAGCACTTAATACACTGGGAATCCTCCCAACACCACAAATCCTGGGACACCCCCCAACACGTGGTCTACTGAATCAGAAACTCTGCAGGTAGACTCTAAGAAATTGAACTTCAAACAAAACCCCGGATTCTTACATACATCAACATTCGGGGCATGAGTTGGTCTTGACAATCACGTGGATAGCTCCTTTTACAAATGTAGATGTCTGTGTGTCTACACAAACTACTGCGTCCAGCTCCCCTATAATACTGGAAGTTTCCCAAAGCCCAGAACGCACCATGCTCATTCTCATCTCCCTGGCACCCTGTCCAGTACATGTACCTACAGATGTGTCAATAAATGCTTGCTACACGAAGAAATCCAACTATCCACCCCTGGTGGGTAGCGGGTGAGAATGGCGAGGCACAGAGCTCTGGGATGTGAAATCAAGGAGAACTAAAGTGGTTCTCACTCAAGACACCATGCAAGCTGCTTCTCTCATCTGCGCCACCTGCCATGACAAAGGAGCACCTTATCTTATATTTAAAAAAATTACAGGGCCAGACATGGTGGCTCACACCTGTAATCCCAGCAACTCTAGGAGGCTGAGGCAGGTGGATCTTTTCAGCTCAGGAGTTCTGGACCAGTCTGAGCAAGAATGAGATCCCATCTCTAATAAAAATACAAAAACTAGCCAGGCATTGTGGCCCACACTTTTAGTCTCACCTACTTAGAGAGGCTGAGGCAAGAGAATCATTTGACCCCAGGGGTTTGAGGTTGCCGTGAGCTTTGATGCCATAGCACTCTAGTCTGGGCAACAGAGTGAGACTCTGTCTAAAAAAAAAAAAATAATATATATATATATATATATATATATATATATGTATACACACACATACACACATATATAAAACAAATAGGTACATTATTACTTCCTGTTCTCAGAGCTCTTTTTCCTGAACTTTGACAAGTACATTGGGCTGGAATTCACCTGACCTGGACATAGAAGAGCATGGAATATCAATGAAATGTCAGTAGGCTTAAGTAGCTTGTTCAAGGTCACCTTTACAATTATGTGATGGGATTTTGACTTGGTGAATTTGGATAATTTTTGTGAGACAAGGTGTTGTCTTTCTATGCAATTGCTTCCAGAAGTTTAAAAAGGCAAAGCAAAAGGCCTACCAAATTGAGAGTTTCGGTTCCACTCATGTATTCCACAAATGTTCACGGAATGCCCACTGTGTGTCAAGCACTGCGTTAGTTGTGAGGAACACACATTTGGGCCCACTGCATACAGCAGCTTCCCTCCTGAAGTTTGTATTCTAATTCAGCAGAATTAGAAAAGTCATACTCCATACAGCGTGCAGGAGTTTGTTCAGTCTGCCTTTTATCTTTCATTTCTTTCTTGATTAACTTTTATCGTTTATATTAAAGTCTACAACACGATGTTATGGGATACATAGTAAAGTGTAGACAATTGTGAAGTAAATTAACATACTCATCATCTTGGTTTTGTTTATGATGTATTTGTAAATGCTAAAAAATGTTTGTTTTGTTTTGTTTGAGACAGAGTCTCACTTTGTCACCCTCGGTAGAGTGCTATGGCTTCACAGCCCACAGCAACCTCCAACTCTTGGGCTTAAGCAAGTCTCTTGCCTCAGCTTCCCAAGTAGCTGGGACTACAGGTGCCCACCACAACCCCCAGCTATAAATGCTAAAAAATGTAAACAATCCTATACTCAGTTTTCTTTTCTAGACCTTCTGGCTTAAATTTCCTTTTCTGAAGGATGCGTTCCTAGGTGACTAAAGGACTCTAGGAAGGGAGCCAGCCCAGGTTCATAGCTTCTCATGCTCGCCTCCTCCCTAATCCTGACCCCAGGTTAGTCCCACTATTGTCTGACCCATCTCCTGGGTGAGTAGTCATCTCTTTACTCTCTAAATCTAAAGACTAGTTTCCCAAATGTTTCTTCCCATTCCACTCCCCATCTTTTCCCATTGCCCCTTCTTGGAATGCCTGTCCCTTGATTCCACCCATACTTCTATCTCAGGAGGGTCCTGCCACTCTGTCCCTTCATTCTCATAACAGTCTTCTGGGTTGACTTCTGCTCCCCTCCTAAATGACTGTGTTCTCCAGGGCTGTACCTGCTTCTATGCGTCTCCATTAAATCAACTCCAGCACTGCCCTGATGGACAACTCACAGATCGATTTATCTAAGGATTGCTTAATAAGGAAAGAGAATGGTGTTGATTTATATATACCAATATGGAGGAAAAAAATTCTAATTGTATTATTAAGTGGTAAGAGCAAGCCATAATTCATTACACACTGTCCTAATGCTCTTTAGTTTAAAGAAATAAAATGTCCTTCTCTAGATGGATGATATATGTAGATAGAGAGATAGCAGCATAAATAATTGTAAATATATAGGCACAGTCATGGACAAACTATCTAGACCTGTACTGGCCAACATAAATGCATGTATAATGCAAGTAATGCATAAAGTTCTCAATTATCTAGTAGCCACATTAAAAAAAAAAGAGGCTGGGTACAGCAGTTCATATTTGTAATCCCAGCACTCTGGGATGCTGAGGTGGGAGAATTGTTTGAGCTTATGAGTTCAAGACCAGTCTGAGCAAGAGTGAAACCCTATCCCTGCTAAAAATGGAAAATCTAGCTGGGTGTGATGGTGCACACCTATAGTCCTGGCTACTCAGTTTGGAGGCTGAGGCAAGAGGATGGCTTGAGCAACCCCAGGAGTCTCAGGTTGCTGTGAGCTATGATGCCTCCACAGTACTTTACCCAGGGTGACAGAGTGTGACTCTGTCTCAAAAAAAAAAAAAAGTATCAATGAACTATTTTACATCCTTTTATTGTACTAAGTCTTTGAAATCTGGTATGCGCGTTACTTAACTCAACAGCCACATGAGACCAATGGTTACCATAGTGGACAGGAGATAGTAGATAATGGACCACATCCAACAGCACAGGACATTCTGAGTTGTCAGACTGCACTGCCTGTGGGGCTTTTGTGAGAGTGGGGAGTCTTCCCACTTGGAAGAAACAAGCAGTAAGGTACAACTTATTTCCCCAAATTTAGGGGGAGATTTACTATTACACCATTAACTCCTTGGAGTGTTTTTGTTGGAAACATGTATTGTCTCTCTTATGCTCCTGTGTTCCCCCTGCTCTCTGGACCTGCATTTGATTCTGGGGTTTATCATTTGCTGGCTGTGTGATTTGGGGGTAAGTAATAGCCTCTGCTTATCTAATGTTTTCAGCAATAACATGGCCATGATGAGGAATAAATAAGATAATGCAAGTTCAGAGTGCCTAGCTGGCATTTAGTAAGCTCCAGTTTCCTTTGGGGTCTCATTCTAGCCATCATAAACATTTCAGTTCTGATCTGAATAAGGATAAAATGTGACTGCTTGGAGATACCCTCTCAATAAACCCGCATTTCTACATTTCCTCTGCCCTTGCGCTGACCAAGAGTCCTCCCAGCAGCCTTATAAAGTTTGTCCTTACTCTCCTTTCCTCTGCTAGCTGCAAGAGGCATGAAGCAGATGAATTAACTATGGTCATATATTTGGGTGTTTCCATTGCTAGACTGTGATGTCTAAACTGGAGGTCAATGAATTCCTCAATCATGAGTAACATTTGAGTGAAATGGAAACTCCATCTACGAATGAGACTGTGTGTGTGCTTGTATATCTGTGTCTGTGTGTGCCTCCATGTGCATACATGCCCGTGTGGGGTGTGCACATACGTGTATGTGTGTGTATGCATCTTGAAAGTTTCCTGCTACTGTTCTGAGATCTGCTCAGTGGCTTAGGGAAAATAATCTGGCCTGGAGTCAGAAACCATGGCAGCTTTGAAACTTTAGGCCAATTGGTCATTTTCTCTTGGGCTCCACTTTTTAATCTGCAAATCACGGGGCTAGACCAGATGATTCCTAAGATTCTGTCCAGCATGCATATTCAGTACTTCAACTGTGCATAACCAGGGCCAGGGTTTTCACTCTTGTTATCATGGGTAATCAGAGCTTGGCAAAACACATCAGTCCTCCATCAAAATGCTGTTCTCTTATTGAGCTTCTGTGATTAGGCCCACTATGCCCACACGAGGCTTTGAAAAATGAAGCTTCAGTAAACTAGTTGGATGGTGCCCAGGAAGAGGGCAGTCTACCCACAGGACCTGGTCTGCTAATTTTTATTCCACTCAGAATTGACTCACCAACCAACCCTGGAAAATGTAATCAGTGGCATTCAAGATCTTGAAATAGGTATAGGGATTGCAGGAGGGGTGGGCAGGGGAACAGGGGTTGGATTCCATGACTCTTCAAGTCCCTCTGCATCTTGAGATTCTAGGATTCTGCTAGGATGGGGTTTAATAAATCATCAACCAAGACACACAAAACACGCAGGCATCTGCCCTACAGCAAGTTCAGTTATTTTCCTAAAGGCAAGCAGAGAAGGACATCCCAGTGGCATCCAGATGACCCTCTTTGTTGTCAGGAAAAGATGCCTATAAAGAATTTGAATTGGGGAGGGAAGATGGGGGAGAAAGGAGGGACAGAGTGATGGAGGGAGAGAGAATGAGAAAATGTGGGGAAATGCTAAAAATCAGTGATTCTGGCAGGGCTATATGAACATTTTCCATAGGTTTAGAATTTTGCAGAACAAGAAGTTGGAAGATGTTGCACATTTTCAAAAAATAAATAGAATTTGAAATTTGAAAAATAAGCGTATCCTCTAAGGTATTTTTCCTGGAAGATAACTTTTGAAAAAAGATTTCTTTGGTCCAATAAATTTGGGAACTGTTTTATTCTAGATTTTCCTCATGGAGATTTATAATCCACATTTATTAGCATATTAAAGGTACAGAGAAGTCCCCAAAAAAGAAATTTATTTAATCTTTTTAACCACATGTATTCAACCTTTGTTTTTTGTTTTGTTTGGGGGGCGTTTGTTTGTTTGTTTTTTGAAACAAGGACCCTCTCTGTTGTTTGGGCTAGAATGAAGTGGTGTCATAGCTCACAGCAACCTTAAACTCCTGGGCTCAAGAGGTCCTCCTGCCTCAGCCTCCCAACTAGCTGAGACAACAGGTGTGCACCACAGCACCTGGACCATACTTGTTTCCAAACCACAAAACTATATACATATGTGTTTGTGAAACATCTACCAACCTACCATGGAATTAACATTTCAGGAGCACACACTAGTTCGTTCTTTGTTTCATTCATTCACCTCAAATTGTTTGCTACATGCAGACACACAAAACAGAAGAAGTATTCCTTACACACAAATAAGGCCCAGCTCAGAAGAAGGGAGAGGTAAGAGAATAAAAGTTCATTACAAAAGATTCTCATTATATGTTTTAAATCACACTGGGATTCAGAAATACAGAAATAAGATGTAATAATATGATCCTAAGAGAAGTGAATAGCAATAACCTGTCCTAAATAGGTACCTGTAAACTTCTTGTGTCCAGAGTGGGGAGAAAACCCAAAGGATCTAACTCACTGAGATCTGTCCTACTCAGCCCAGGATTATTCCCTCTGGATTATTCAAGTATCCTTCTATTCTAATTTTTCTCTTTCCTCATAATAGATTTATAAGTTAAAACAAAGTCATGAAGCAGACATGCTGGGCAAACCTAAGATTTGGGCCAGTGTAAATATTCCATGATTCAGTGAACCTGAAATTCACTGAATTCCACTGTCTTAGTCTAACAGCAATTACTAAGAGTGAGGATGCTTTGGGCTGCAAGTAAGAAAACCTGAGTAACAGTGGCTTAATGTACAGGGATATTTATTGTTTGCTTGATTGGCTGTTTTGGTGGTTCAGCAGGGCCAGCAGGTCTCAGGCTTTTGCACACAGATCCCAGGTGACACTGATACAATTAAAGCTCTATTTTACAGATAAAGGAGCTGCCACATTTCTGCAGGTCCTACAGGTAGACAAGCAAGAGTTAGGATTTTTCAATCCGGTCAACTGCAGAGACTGCATTTACTTTTTGATTCAAGGGCCCAATGTCAGTTTGAAAAACAGTTTTCGGGGTCCTGGGTAACCAATGGGACAAGGAATGCAAACAAAGATACTGAAAGCAAGAAGGGAAGTTGCATGTTCTTGTTAACACAACACCTCTTACTTCAAGGAGACACAGGGAGTATCTAGGGGCACCTTCCCCACACAGCAGCCCTGCTAGGTCTGGATGTCCTTGTCTAGTGGGCATCACTACCCTTCAGCCAGAAGTAACACATGCAGCTCTCAGCATCCACACAGCCCACATCATAGCACACACACCTCTCAGCAGAAGAGCAGGCCTCCACGCCTACAAACGCAATGCTATTTTCCAAGCAACCTGTAGGCCTCGCCTGTTCTCCTAAGAGATTTATAATTAAGCCTGCGAAAAATTAAGAAATTAATATAAAAGTTGCCGTGTTGCCAATGGTTTTATTATACTTTAATTTACTAGAAACATCTTCACACCACCCCTGGGGAGTAAGTGTAATGCAAAATTGCTTGCATCGCTCTTAAAAGCTGAAGTAAGCGTTTCCTTTTCATCTTCCATAATCCTATTAAAAAAAAAAAGCTAGCAAGTCTGTGGACCAGAAGCAGCAAACAGATAATTATATCACACTAGATATTATCCCCCTTTGGCTTTTTTGAGTACCCCCACCCCAATAATTCTACACTTTCCTTATAATTTATTTACAGGTAAAGAAGTGATGAACTAAACTCATTGGACAGACAACGCACATCACTCTAATTAAGTTACTAGTGATTCCCGGCAGCTCTGCAGCCACCAAAAGAGTAAAGCCAGTGACTTATCCAGAGATACGGAAATGCTGGAGGATGAAGTGGAGGCTTGGTGTGCCCTTGCTGCAGAGGGAGGAGCTGAGAGTTTGGGTATCCAGAAAGCTACAATTCAAGTCCCAGCATGGCCACTTTTCAGAAGGGCGATATCAGACAAATTACCAAAGTTTTCTGAGCTTCAGTTTCTACATCCTTCGAGATAATAGCCAATCTACCTCTTGCATCTATTGTGACTATGAAGTGTGCCAGGTACATGAAAGGGCTTTGCTCAGCTCCCTGGTGCACAGTAAATGTTCAACTCGTGGTCACTATGGTATGGAGCTACTAATACGGAGAGTCAGTTGCTGGGACAATGAACAGAGAGACAGATCATGTCCCAGGCCATTCCAGGATCCATCCCAACAATGACCCTCATCAATGGATGAGAAGCAGCCTGTTAGAGCAAAAGGACTTCAGCATGGGCGACTGATACTCCCGGATGTGAGCCCAGACTCTGGAACTACTGATAACCACAACAAAGTTCCTGGCAGCCAGTGATGATGGCAAATTGGTCTCTGTAAAGATCAAAATGGGAAGATGTATGTCAGTGTTTGTTACCTGACAAAGGCTTTTCAAATTGGAAGGGGCTAAACGTCCCCCTGGCTACTTGATATCTGGCCATAGGAACACTCTCAGCCTTCTCAAATTGGATCCCAATAGCAAACACGGGTACACCTGACCCCCTTGGATGACACTGATCTCTCTAGATTAGAGGGTTGGGATCTTGGCCTGTTGTGTCTCTTCCTTGAGAAGTATCAACATCTTGATTTTGAATTTTCAGCATAAACGTACTACCTCAAATTTATTAAAGGTGTTTTTCAAAACTCAGTTTTGAGTCTCGTGTCTAATATTGGCTTGGAAAATGTTTTTTTCTGGTCATAAGTAACCAAGAGGCCGAGGAATGCAAACAAAGAAGATATTGGAAGTGAGAAGAGAACTTTTGTGCTCTTGTTAATGTACTGTTCTCTGTTTGAAAATGGCAAATAAGCGTAGGAAGGAAAGAGAAAAATCAGCTGCTGTAGCCCCATCAGATCAGAGGGCCACATCGACAGCATTAAAGATGAGAGGGGAAAGGGTGGGAAAGGAGTCCACTCCACTGGCAAAAAGGAAGCTTCCCCTGAGTGACCAGAACGTGTCACAGGGCCACCCCTAACTGCACAGGAGGCTGGCAAAGCAGACATCTAGCTGAGCACACTGCCAGCCTGAATGCATCTGTTTTTGTAAGCACGAGAAAACAGTGAACCGCTCACCTCACCGAGATAGTTCTGCATTTCTAGGAAACCTCTGTCCACTGTTGTAGTGAGTGATCAGAGCCTTCCCTGCTTATAAACATAATAATGGCTCAGCTGTTTACTTATGTTCTCTTGAGACATAACTTAGTCCTGCAGCCCAAGGGAAAGTTACGGGCTGCCCAGTCTGTGATGGAGAGTCATTCCCCCTGTGCTGGGCCACAGTCCTGCTGTTTCTTCCTTCGGAAAGCATCACTGTATCCGATTGAAGATATTGATTTTAATTAATCACAGTGTACAGCCCCCTCGATCGATAGAAAGGTACAGAGGGAAGAACAGAAGCTGTAAATCACTGGCATTTCTTCTCTTCAGAGAACTTTCCTTCAACTTTAATTCAGTGTTGCTATTGTGCCTGGATGTTGTTCAGGTTCACATAACGTGTTCATAATTACACAAACAACTACACTTCACTCCGTCTCTACAGCCCCAGTGTTTAATCAGATCCTGTAATGTTTGCTTCTATTTTACCGTATTTTACCCTTATTCATATTTTATGGAGGAGAAAACCGAAACATTTAAATAAACTTAGACTGTTCTAAGGACTCTTAAAACTAAAGCCAAGATTTGAATTTGAGTCTGATTCTTGGTGCCGTTTTCTCTGAGCCCATAATAACCATGTTGAGTGTCTGGGCACTGTTGAATATAGATTCTCTTCAACTTTTGTGATGACCTTTGTCATATCTCCCAAGTGTCAAAGACAGTAAACAATGTGTGTGACATAGCACAGGCGGCAGGTGGCACATAGCAGACGTGGCATCTCCAGGGAACTGTGTCTGGTCCCTGCGCTTTCTTCACTTCCTGTGCATCCTGTAGTATCCTGCAGCACGTCCAGGGCCTGGTGCCACAAGCATCAGAAGCCTTTTCTTATCTGACACAGGGCATGGAATATAGCTACAGAGCAAACACCCCAGACCTCGGGAGTGCCGATCCTTCTTCCAAACTTACTGAGAGATTTATGGCATCCTGATTAAATTTGCAAAACCTTACCTTCCAAATCCCATAAAACAGGACAGCAAAATCATGAGGTTATTGAGAAGTTGTAAAGAGGGGAGAATCTGCAGAAGGCTCCACCTGGTAATATTACATAGAAATACAGGAATGAGGGAGGAGCTACATTGCCATGAGCCAGTCAGTTAACTTCAGAGCCTTGACTTGCCCTTCTGTAAAATGGAGTTAATAATACAACCAGCCTGTTGTGAGGACGTAATGAGTGGATCTACATTCAGGGCTGGTAACTGCTCCTGGCAGATACCATGCGCTCACATAGTTAGCTGTCATCATCGTGACATCTATATGAGCAGCCACATCTAATTTCAAAGACTAGGTGATGATAGATCACCAGGAAAAAAAAAAAAAAAAAAAAAGAATGACTCCTGGTTTCTTGCACAGCACCACAGTGGAGACATTTAGAGCATCTATAAAGTACAAAGCAACGCATTCCAATGCCAGAAACTTGTTTTTTAAGAAGCTTTTCGAACTGAAGCAGAGGGCACAGCCAAGCCTGGCTAATTAGCTGCACCACCTTATGCCGTGGGGCCCAGGGCATCGCGCCCGGCTGTTGTGTTTGGGGCCAGAGCTGGCAAAGTCAGCTGTAATTGACACCCTCGTGAAGAGGGGGCAGGGAAGGTTATGTGGAGGGTGGGGCTTGGAGGACCCAGGAAACAAAGACAAGAGACAGGGCTGAGTGTTTTACAGAGACGCTGCTCAGCCATGTTGGGGGAGAAAGTTTGCGTCTGTTGGTTATTTTTTCCTGGAGATTATGAAAGACATCCTTCCTCTCCTGGTTTCTCTGGAGAGCCCCTCTGCTCATGTATTTCTCACAGACCAGATTGGGAAGCAGGTTTTCTAGGTACTGCAAACAAGCCTTTGATCCAGCCTATCTATGGGAAAAGATGACTTTCTTTCTTTCTTTCTCTTCCTCCTAAGATGTGACCTTTATTCAGCATTTTTCAATCCCAATCTCAAGTCAAATCAAACGATATTCACTGAGAGAGAGCTGGCTAATGTGCCTGGCACTGTGTCAGCACAGGAGCTCATCAGCACGGGCCCTGTAGGAATCGTCTTCCTGAGTTAGGGACCACGCAAGTGAATGTCACAACAATAGCCCTAGATGCATGAAAGAAAGATGCTTGCCTCTGGAAACAGATTCTGCAAATAATATTAGCTTCCTTTATTCACGGGAAGGATCAGGCTTGTTGGAAGCAGAATGCAGGAGAAATAAGCAGGTGGCCGTAGAATCAGATGCTCATTTTAAGATTCCTGCTCTCAGTACCCTGTGCCTCAATTTCCCCCTCCATAATGATAATTAACTTCTAAGATAACGTATTCTTTTCTGTATTTAAAGACAAGATTTCACTCTGTCACCTGAGCTAGCCTGGAGTCACTAGCATCATCACAGCTCACGGTAACCTCAAACTCCAGGGCTCAAGTGATCCTCCTGCCTCAGCCTCCTTAGTAGCTGGGCCTAAATGTGTGCATCACCAGGCCCACCTAATTTTCCTATTTTTTCATAGGGACAAGTTCTTGCTATGATGCTGAGGCTGGTCTTAAGCTCCTGAGCTCAAGTGATCCTCCCACATCGGCCTCCCAAAGCGTTGGGATCAGGGGCATGAGCCACTGCACCTGCCCTTGACATAAACTCTGCAGAGCTCCTAGAAAATAAGCACTTAGTCAATGCTAATTTTATTATTAGTACAATTATTATCATTATTATCACCCTTATCTATTCACTCAGGAATTTCCTGTGTACCCACAGAATATACTTTAGAGACTCTAAGTAGAAAACTTTCAGCCTCTGAGTGTGTGAGCCAGGCTAGTCACACCGTACTGTGCCAAGGAAGGAAAGGTGTGGCTTTCCACTAAAATTCTGGGCTCAGTCTTCTCATCTGTAGAGTGGGAAACACATGTGATGGGTTTTCTCCCAGGTGTCAGTCATATACGGGCACCTGTGACGTGATGCCTCCTGAAATCCTTCCTAAAGCAGTGGCTGTGGACGTGAACCTGACTGCCGTCCTCAGCTGCCTTTTGAACAGTAACTTGTGTACTATAGGCCACGCCTGGGTCCCGAGGACTTGACATATACCATGTGCGACTGGATGAGGGGACGTTGCCCAGACTACTTGTGCACAGGTTGGCAGGGAACCAGCTCAATCTAGATGTCATCTCGGTGTGACAACAGGCAGACCTCACTCACTTATCATGGAGTGTAGCTGGAAGACGTTACAGTTGGAAGAAGAGAGATGGGGAAGCTCGGCCACCCTCAGGGCTGAAGTTGGGGTGACATGCGTGAGGCACTCCTCTTTGACAAAACAAACAACAAAAAATGGGAAGGGCTGCCAGAGCCCTCGGAAATCAAGGTATCAATAATATTTTAGTTTTTTAAGGAAAAAAATCAATTAATGCAAAACATCCATGATGATCAGAACATCCAAATTTTATTTCATGTCACATGCACTTTTACATTAATCTCGATGATTTGCATTAAAATATGATTTATCTCAACTGCTGAGTTGGTTTTTTTTTTTTTTTTTTTTTGGTGCCCTCTTATATTTTGTGCCAGAAGCAAATGCTCCATTCTTCTCACTTTAGTCCCAATTGCAGGGACCCGCAAAGCCAGGCTCAGGCCTGCATGGGGTGAAACACCTCTGCGGCTCTCCGAGTGGGGCTGAGGTTCTCTCTTCTCCTAACTCCACGTATTCTGACATAATGGGATCAGCAGACAGAAGCGTTGCTGGAAGACCTCTGGCTCTACCTTTGCTGCCCAGCAGAGAGAGTCTAGATTGTTTGGGAACGGAAGGATGAAGATGAGGATGAAGGAGACCTATTTCTCAAGCAGGTATTGTCACAGAGCAATGCACTGGATAAGCCTGCTTGGAGATAAATGATCCGGGAACCAGGAGAGTGACTGTCAACCTGAAGAAGGAACCTGAAGGAGGAGTGAATGGCCAGGAGAATGATGGCATTGTGCCAGCCACTGGGAGCTTCAGAGTTACGTGTAGAGAAACAGTGGCAAAAGAAGCATCAGTAAGTGCTGTCACCCTCTTGATGTCTTCTAGAAATGCAAATAAGACATGTGATGTACATGGCCAGAAACTGGAATATTTATTATTTCTTGAAATAGCACCAATCCAAAACTCCATCACCTGCTCAAGTTATAACGATCCCCTGTTAATGAGTAACACAGAGCAGCTTTGCTCCCTGAGCTTTCAAAGTGACTATCACACACACAACACAACACGCTTGACTCAAAATTCCCCAATGGTTTTTTTTTTTTCCAGGCAATGGCCTAGCTTTAAAAAAAAAAGTTTCTTTGATAACTGTCAAAAACAATAAGAAGTCCTCACCATTTACAATATCTATCTCACTATCCCCTCGGGAAGAAAGAAATAAACAGACTCTCCAAATAGAAGCTGAAAAATCAACGTTGAGCTTCTGCTGGAAATGGGAGTCTCTCTGCAAAAGAAAATTCCTGGTTGCGTCCGGAACAGTCTATTACTTGCATGTTACGCAGTTGATATAACTGGGCAAAACGCTTCCTGGCTGATTGATGTGTTATATTATCTCTTACAGTTGAATTATCTCTGAAATGCCAACCATTATAATAAGTGCTGCTTTTGTCTGACAACAAAGCCAAGCTTTATTTTGTCTGCATGCACATAAGGAAATGCATCAGCTTGATTTCAAGTGCTTACTATTAATCATTCATTCTATTAATGGTGAGGCCCCCTAATGCCCTCCTAACACCACACACACACACACACACACACACACACACACACACACACACACGCGAAGCTGATGGCCTTATCTCTTTCTTTATTGAAAAAGCAGGAATTCAAACAGGAATTTCCTCATCCACTCACCACTAATCCACCAACCTTCCACTAGCAGAGCATCTGAGAGAAAAAACTCTACCAGCTTGCTTGTGTCCCCCTTCCCCTGAGTCCTGCCTAAACCTGTGGCTGAGTCAGCCCCACACCGTTCCTATCAGGGCCAGCCGTCCACTCAGCCTCTTATGTTCTCCATTAGTTTGCTCTGGCAGATTTCTGCTTGCTCTCCTGCATGACTAGCGTCTCCACTTTTCCCGGAACATTCCAATTAGATTAAAAACATGGCAGACTCTATTTCCACACCCATGTTCAAAGCAGCACTCTTCACAACAGCCAAGAACTAGAGCAGCCCAAACCCCACCAACAGATGAATGGATAAACACATCGTGATATATACACACAAGCGAACATTATTCAGCCTTAGAAAGGAAGAAATACGCTGTGTCAGGGATCAGCCTTGAGGACATTATGGCGATACAGTTTGGATACCTGTCCCCTCCAAATCTCCTGGTGAAATCTGATCACCAGTGTTGGAGGCAGGAGTTGTGTCCTGGGGGTGGATCCCTGGTAATGAGTGAGCTCCAGCTCTATCAGTTTATAACAGCGGTTCTCAACCTGTGGGTCGCGACCCCTTTTTAACAATAAAAATATGTCCCCCCCCCCATTCAGGTGAAGGTTGTCAGTGAATCACCACAGGTGGCGAGACACACACTTCAGACTCCTCTCTTACTCTTGATTCTTTTCTTTCCATTGCCTTCCGCATCCAGCATAAACAGGACTATGGACTCCAACACCATAGCCCCAATCCATCCACCTTCCCACAGCTCCACTGACACCACCCTCATCCAGGACCATTGCCATGGCTTCCTAATTGGAACCTTTGTCCCTATTCTCTCCCCCATCCTGCCCCTGTTCCACATTCCGTGTAACAGCTGGTGATCTTTTAATAATGCAAACTGGGAAGGCATTCGGTTGCTCAAAACCCTCGAGTGGTTTCCCAACGCACGCGTGCGTGCCCACACACAATTCTGTCGCAACCTGAGAGGCTCTGCATGGTCTGACCCCTGCCAACCCCTCCAACCCCACCCTCTAACATCCTTCACTCTCTAATTCCCAAACAAGCAGGCACATTTCCCTTTTCTGGCTGTCACCTGTCCTTGCTGCCCAGACTGCTCTCCTACTGGTGTCTCTCTGACCAACACATTCCTTTCACTCCTTTCTTGGCTTATATTTGAATTCCCAAGGATTTTCCGGAAGAATCTAATCCCAATAACAATTCAGCTGCCCTTTAGCATACATTTCCCTATTTAAAATCCCTGTATAGCAGATACTGTTTTCACTTCCTTTTCATGTATGTGGATTAGTGAGCTCATTCTTTTTTTTTTTTTTAATTATTTTATTTTTTTACCTCATTTATTCTTGAATGTTTGTCTTCCTCCACTAGATTATGAGCACCATCCAATTAGGACATGGATCTGCCCTTTTCTTCACTGTCTCAAATGAATTAGTATGGTCCTCAAGAAATATTTGTCAACAGAATCTGTCAAACATTCTATGCTCAAATAAGGGTAAGAAGAAAAGTGTAGGTTTGCACATGTGAGAGGAACAACACACCACATAGGTCCTATAGCTTAAACACAATCATCTCACAGCCACCTCCTTCCTTCTTCTGAGGCTGAACTTTCCACGCAGCCCCTTTTCCTAGACTCTCTTGCAGCTATGGCATACAACCTAATTCTGGTTGATGGAGTCTATGCTTTGAATGTATATGTTCTCCCCCTCTCCAGCAATTCAGATGTTGTAACCTAACACCCAATGTGATATTAGTAAAAGGTAGAGAGCCTTAAGGAGGTGACTAGGTCATGAGGGAAGAGCTCTTGGAGTAAAGTGCATGGCATTAGTGCCCTAATAAAAGAGGCCTGAGAGGCCCTTATGGCCTTTTTGCTATGTGGGATGCAGCAACAAGGCGTCTCCATGAGGCAGAGAACAGCCCTCCCTTGACATGCACCTGTTTGCACCTTGATCTTAGTCTTCTCAGCCTCCAGTACGGTGAGCAACAAAGTTCTAATAGTTAAAAATCATCCAGTTTAAGGCATTTTCTTGCAGCAAGCTAAAGACAAGGGGACTTCAGGGAAAGTATCGGGGAGCGGCTACAGTAGATTTTGGCCCAAAATTCTCATCTCTACATGCCACTAACTTCCACCTGGGAAGACCAGAATCTAAAGGATGTGCCACTGTGCTAGCAAAGAGGAAGAATCAAAAAGAGTCTTGGTAACTCTTTGATGACAATCAAGAGACATCACCTTACTTTAATGTAGTTTTACAAAATCAAAATTCACGTAAAACACACAATGAACAAAATATCCAATTTTTTCTCCTTTCTTTGAGTGCTTTTTTTTCCTTTCCTTTCCTTTCCTACCTCACTGCAACCTATAATTCCTTGGGTCCAGGAATCCTCCTGCCTTAGCCTCCTAAGTAACTTGGACTACAGGTGCATGCCACCACAACAGGCTAATTTTTCTATTCTTTTTGTAGACATGAAGTCTCCCCCTGGCTCAGGGTAGTCTCAAACTCCTGTCCTTAAGCGATTCTCCAGCCATGGCCCATCAAGATGCTAGGATTACAGGTGTGAGCCACTGCACCCCGCAAAATATGCAAATTTTAAATAGAGACGGGATCCTTGTCCTCATGTGGCCCACTTTGCTCAACTCACCACAACCTGACCCAGCTCTAAACAATATTTGCTAAGTAATTACATAAGCATTTTTCTTCTTTTTTTAATCCATGATCCCCAAGCTCTTCATAAGAACTTCCTTATCATTTCCTTATCATCCTCACTTTGACAGGTGAAGGTACTTAGGTCTCAGAGAAAGGTTAAGTTTCCTACTTCAGAGTAAGACAGCCAAGTATGGTCTGGATGACACCAAATTCAGCACTCATAACCAAAGCATCAGAGGTCTCTCTTGTAAGCGGTCTTGACACCTCTCAGACAGGAACTGTATTAAGCACAGGAAGAAGAAAGCAGGGAATTCCAAAATTTAGACTTTGCTCTGAGAGTCTCCTTCTCTCAAGGAACATTTCTTGAGCACCCACTAATCTGGTCACTGTGGGACTGGAAATTTTCTGTAATGAGCTTATCATATGAATCCTGACACAGAGCCAAGAGTCATAAGTTGCCTCCAGTGGCCAGAAGACCCACAGGTTTCCATAAAAAGAAACCTGCATTAACACATTTTGAGTTAATGAAAGTAGTCATCCAGTTTACAAGGGATGAGGCAAGGAGGAGGGAGACCAGGGCAGTTGCAGGGACAGTGGGACTTAGTACGAGCCCTCAATCGCAGGCAGGTTCCTCCTGGGCTTCTTCAAGTCCTTGGGGATGTGACAAGTTGTGTAAATGCAAAACGATACTGACAGGATGGGAGGAATCCATCCTTCACACCCTCACCTCACTCTGAGGTTTTCCCTGTCGGACTTCCGCTCCTAAATCTTTACAAGGGCTCTAAGGAAAATGCTACTGGAGGACTTTAGCCAAAGGCAGCAGAAGCTTGGGGTTCTCAGTCAGAACAGGGGTGGCCAGTAAAGTCTCAATTCTGATGCATGAAATAGGATCATGAAAATTAAAAAAAAAGGGGGGGGAATGTCTGATGAAGGGGGAAAAATTAAGGGGGTGGGAAGAGAACAAAAATGAAATGTTTTCGTCATTTCCATCGAAGCTAATTTTGCCAGGCTGCCTTTCAAAGATCCTCGCGGAGTGACAGCTTGCCTGGGGGGGCTTTGCTGAGTTAAAGGTGCCAACTGAGAAAAGGCTGTCAGTCACTCTAAACCGAAAAAGGAGCCCAAGGAGACCCTGTGAGATGAGGCTCCCACCCTGAGGCCGAGCGGAGTGTGGCTGTCTGGGCCGGCCGCACAGGGTGGCAAGCCCAGAGTGGCCAATCCCTGGGGGCGCTGCCTCCTGCCTCTCAGGGGCAGACCCCACTACCTCCCAACCCCGTGAGCCTGCACGGCTTCCCTCCTTCCCACTGGCATCAGCAGAATTGCCAACCTCTCTCCCTGAGTGTTTTCATCCTTCCGGCACCCGAAGCAGCTGAATAGCAGGTGGGAGGAATCGGAGCAGGGATTCGGGGCATCTTTTTTCAGAGTGACAACCCAATTCCTCAGAAAGTGTGTCTGCTTTTTTCTAAACCTTCTCTCCTTACATTCTTTAGTTTTGGGGTTTGGTCACCTGCTGCCTCCCACACATTTCCCTGGGGACCCACAGCTGCACAGGCAGATGGGTACAATTTAAGAAGGCCCATTTCAGCCAAAGACTTACTATGTCCAATGTCTTGGATCAGGCACTTAAGAGAACAACAGACTCCTCAAGCAAATACTTTCCTCCCGAGGGACAGCAATCTGTGCTCGGCAGGGAGGGTGTGGGCAAATGGGACAGCAGACGAGAGGAAAGGTGCGGGGAGAAATCACACACGGTCAGTTTTCTCTGCAACGTAGACTGGTTCTATTTTCCTGCCAAAATCTCTCAAATCTATCCACTGTCCCCACCATAGCTCAACCCTCCTTAGTTCTTAAACTAGCCCCTAACTGGCCGCCTATGGAGGAGTCGGCTTCCTCTAATTGGTTTCCCTGATCCTGGAATAGGATGGCCTCACCCTCCTGATGACAGACGGACAGATGGACACACAGTGATGGACGGATCACTGTGTAGATGCCAGATACACAGATGAGGTGTGTGTGTACAGATAGGCAGTGGGTGACACTGGGCAAGGAGGTAGGTAATGGGTAGATGCATGTACAGACTGACAGGTGACAGGTAGGCAGATAGATGATGTATATACATGGGTCACTACAAACGTTCTGAGACAAACTGCATTAGGGTTACTTCACTTCCAAGAAACACAGTCGGCAGGGGCCTTTCTGATTCACCCCTGCAAGTTTCAGCTTGCTTGGCTTATCAGAGGTGCTGGGAGGTATTCATTTGTTTTTGTCTGTGCAAAATTTACGTTTCTTAATTCTTGTGTTATCTCAAATCTTTCATCATGACCCATGTACAGATAAATAGCTAATAGATGATGGATGTATGCATGTATAGACAGACAGATAATAGGTAGTAGGAAGACAGACCGTAGGTAAGTAGACAGACATGGAGTTACAGTGACCTCTTCTCAGTGCACTCAGGATTGAGACGAGACTTTGCACTGGGGCCCACCTGGCCTGATCTGATCTCTGAGGCTGCATCACTCCATCTCCCTTCTTACTATTGCCCTGTGTTCCAGCCCACTGGCCTTATTTTCAAGCAACATATTTAACTTTCATCCTTTTGCAAACAAAGTTATTGCATAACTTGATCCAAATTTCTGAATCTCACTGAACCAGAGAGCTCCTCTAATCCTGCCTCCTGAGGGTCCAGACAGCCCGCCCTGCCTGTTCCCTGGGGCCAGGGAGCCTGGGAATCTCCCTTGCAGGCCAGCCATGCTTCCGCCCAGCCTGCCTGCGATAACTTTTAATATTTGCCCTCCTGACCAGGCTGCATGCTGTGAGAGGCAGAAAAGGCTCTCCCTGTGCTCCCAGGGTTTCCGTAGCAGCTAGGGCAGTGCCTACAACTTCTGAAGCTCCTTAAATACTCCTTGGCCCTAAGTGTGGAAGTGTGGCACCGTCTGCAAGGAGCAGAGATGGGAAGGTGGCTGCCCAGAGGGGCAGCGTGTCCTCTGAGGAAGTGTAGATGGGGACTTTCAGCAGAGCCAGGCTGTCCATGCTATGCCCCAAAACCCAGTGACAGGGTAAAAATCCCGACCCACAAAGGCCAAGTCCTTATCTCTAAGACAAGGAAATGGAGCTCAGAATTTCTATGACATTCTGTATTGTGGGTGTTTATTTTCCACTCCAAAGGCCCTTGCCCATCAATGAAAAACCTGGCACTGGAGCCCCTGACACTGACAGCAACCCTGCTACTATGTCTCTGCATCTCCTTGTGCCTCGGCTTCCTCATCTATACCACTGGGTCAGCCATCATCCCTGTTTCAGTGCAAATTAAAGGAGGGTCTGAGAGAGTCCTTGTTATGCTGACAGCTCCGCAGGAGAATAAAGTGTTATCATCCCCATTACATGCCAATCACATCCACTTTTAAAATTCAAATACTATGGTCACTCTACTCATATTTCTAAAAATTCGATAAAAATCGGATTATTTAGCTAATGTTTGGCTATTCGAGTCTTGGGCTATATGTTTTTTACACCTCTATGAGTGAAAAGCAAAGATTTCCTATTAATTAGTGATTTACAGACTCCAGTGGCAGTTTTTCACGCTGTACCATTGCCCAGCCTGAGACCTCGGGTGCAGAGTCTGGATAAACTCACCTCATACCCTGGGAGGGCTACAGGAGAGAAGGAAGAAAGTCTAGGTAAGAAAGTAATAGTCATAATAGGTCCAACCATCATTTACTAAGCATGTAGGCTATGCCACTCACTGTTGGAAGCACTCGACATTTGTTACCTCATTTAGTCCTCCCAGGTAAGTGTAAATAGTAGGCCCTGTCCTTAGGCAGGAGGAAATAAACTTAGAGAGGTTACATAGTGATCCACTCGGAATCACACAGCAAGGAGCTCACCAATAGTTTTTGTAACCAAGCTCTCAAGCAAAGGCCCTTCTCTGTGTTAACCCTCCCAACAGCCCTGCTGAGCGGCTCTGCAAGGCTCTCTGATAGGACCTGTGGGGACAGGTGTTTCCCTGCCTTGTCAGAGACACTGTTGTGCTTCAGCCTTCACCACCCCTGTAAGAGAGGGATTCTGTCAATCAGTAAAATTTTTCAAATTGACTTCATTTTTCAGAGCAGGATCAGGTTCTCAACACGTTGAACAAAGACAGAGATTTCCCCTAGGCCCCCTTTCCCTGCACCCACATCCTCCCTGTCAGGATTTTCCCCCACTGGAGTGGCACATTTGTTACAATGATGGGTCTGCACACGCACACTGGATGTCTACAGTTGCCTTGGGATTGACTCTTGGTGGTGTGTGGTGTGTGGGCTTAGACCAACGTACAGTGACATATGCTCACCATTACAGCATCACACAGAATGATTTCACTGCCTGAAAACTCCTCTGTGCTCTGCCTACTCATTCCTCCATCCTCCAAAACTCCCGACAAGCACTGACCTTTTTTCTTGTCTCCATCATTTTGCCTTTTTCCAGACTGCCCTAGAGTTGGGATGATACAGTACATAGCCAAGATGTGAGTTTTAAGTTGCAAATGAGTCATTCACTCCTTTGCAAATGGACTGGATCCTCTAAGGTATATCCAATTACCAGCCAGTGGTTCAGACAACATGAGATAACTTGTGTTTCCGCCGCCACTTGGTAGAAGTCCAGCAAAGCATTTTCATTTCAAGTGAGCTTTTTAGATTCTAAAAATAGTGCTGGCATCTCATTCCCATTATCTCAAAGTTGAGGACCCCAATCGTAAAAATAATAATAGTAAATAGTCCTTGTTGAAAGACCTGAGATGGACGGGTTTTATGGCGACATAATCATCGTTGGCTTTGATGTTACCTCTTGACATAAATGTATCCAGTGAAGGACTTTGAAAAACATGGCGGTGGTGGTGTGCAGGCTCATATAGCAATTATCAGCCAGAACCCAGATTAATCCTCAACCCAGGGTCGGGTCTCAGACTTCCTCAATGAAGAAGGGGAGGGAAGGTGACCTGGGTCAAATGCTCTGGGAATTTCATACAGTGATTGTTTCAAAAACAAGTTTCATTGAGCTGAAGCTTTCACCAGGAATCAGTATCTTTTTGCTCCTTTGCCATGAAAATTTCAGAGTGATCTGGACAAGACCCACCAATCCCAGCCCTACCTCACTCTACCCCATGCCCCATTTCAACATGTTAAACTAAATTATCTTTATGGTACTCTGTGGTACTTTTTAAGTCAGGCCAGAGAGAGCTGCAAACACAGGAGTTATATTCATCAGGGATGTTTTACGAGGAAACTCTATTCATATTTAAGTTACATGACAAAAGGTGACATGGGTTGAATTGTGTCCCCTACAAAGATAAGCCTGAGTCCTAAACACCATTTTCCTGTGAGTGTGAATGTGACTTTTCGGGATTTAGAGTCTTTGCAGATGTAAGTAAGGATCGCAAAATGAGATTTCCTACAAAGTGGGATTATGGATTAATCAGCATCTTTAAAAGTCCTGTGATTCTGTTCAGAAGGGGGACACTGGTATTTTTGAGACAGGAGTCTGCCAGCCTCCTCATTTGTGGGCAGATCAATACGTAGTAATTTCCTTTTTCCTTTTCAACAATAACTACAAAATATGAGATACTCTACATTTAGGGGAGGGGCCTTAAATCCAACGACTGGTGCCCTTGTAAGAGAAAGGAGAGGGAGATTTGTCACACATAGGAAAGAAGACCGGGAGGTTGGAGTCATTCTGCTCTAAGCCAAGGAACATATGGACTTTCCAGAAACTGGAAGAGAAGATGAGGGCTTCTCCAACAGGGATTTTGGAGGGATGGGGCTTTGGGCATAGCTTTGGATTTCTGGACTCCAAAACCATAAAAGAATACATTTTTGTTGTTTTCAGCCATGAAGTTCAAGGTAATTTGTCATAGACACCCTAGGAATGTAATATAGCATTTGAAACTGATCTGGAGTGGACCTAGGGTCTCCACTTTCACAGCAGGACTCTGTCCCCTCTACTTAGCTCTGTTCTCCTCCTCTGGGAACATTCTGTCTTTAGTAAATTCTCCCCCAAGTGATGACAAAATACTCACCAGCAGCTCAGGGACGATCTACCAGACTGATACCCCCAGGGCGTTTAGTCTCAATAACCTGGCTTGGGTCATATAACCATGTTGAGCCAGTCTCTGCAGTCAGGCAGGGGTGTTCTGCTGGGGGAGGTCAGAGTTTGGATTCTGTACCCACTCCCTGTGGCAAAAGGTGTGGACAGCTGAGAGGGGGTGCCTCCAGGGAGGCAAGATGCTGGTCAGGAGAGAATAAGTCCTCTTTCTAGAGTATAGGATGGAAGGAGTAAGAGGGGAGAAAGAGTGGAGAGAAGATAGAAAGAGAGACAGAGGGTCTCTCCTGCTGAGAGGTTAGGTGCAGGTTAGCATGGTCCAGAGGAAGGGATATGGGAAAGAAGGAATCCCCGATTAGTCCCTGAGCCCCGATCTAAATACACATGGAATCAGTGACAGAGAGGGGGAAGAAGTCATTCCCTAGAGACCGGGCCTAGAGGCCTAGAAATGGGATTTTATTCAACTTCTGCTGTGATAAGTTTAAAGTACCATTCTTAGAAACCCAAAGAAACACCTGTCTGAAAATCCATTCAAATCTGACAGTTATCAGATGTATTGAAAACAATAGTTTCTGAGAGATTAAAAACAGAGAAAGTTTAATATACCTGCCCTGGCTCCGTCCTCATAAACACAGCCTCCCAGAAGCTGCCCGTCCCCCAAGCTCAGCGAGGAGAGGTACTTTTAAAACACAATCTGAAACGCAGTGAATATTTCACAGATGAAAAGGCATGGGCTTTCCAATCCACGGTATTCTGAAAAGGTGGATTTTAATTTCCGAAAAGACAAAGCCAAGAGAAAAAGAAAACGCATATCTTCTTGCACTTAAGAACTATAATATTACTCAGATGGTGGGGTTTTATTCTGAAAAATGACTGTCAATTATGATTAATATTCTCCTTATAATTAATTCAAAATCTTATTAAAATCAAACTTTTATAACTTTACATATAACCATGCTGCCTCTGTCAGGACGGAGAATACCCCTTGTCATTAATTTTACCTGTATCATTTCTCAGTTCTCAAAAAAGGCAATAAAAGATACCTCCTTGAAAATCAGCAATGCCGGGCCACCCTCATCTCCATAATGACACAATTTCCAATTCACGCCTCATTTTCATTAATGTTTCTGCCCATAAATTTTTAAGCATATGATAAAAAATTTCTGAAGCGGCATAAAACTAACATGAAGAGAGAGTTCATTAGCATGTGACCCTAATTAGAAATTCCATATTAACTTGCCGTTTCCACTTGTGCACATCCACGAGCACCACATCTCTACTCTGAGGCTGCCTCTGCATTGTTCAGGGGAAACCCTCCTTTGGGTTGTTCAATTCCTTTGGCTTTATTTTTAAAACAATCCATGTGTTTCCTCTGTTATTGAATAAGTCAACAGACAATTGTATCACAGAATGCCTTTTTGTGTCACAAATTATCTGGAAGAATTGTGAGAAGGTCCTTGCCCAATGCTTTATTAATGATACCAGATCATAAAAGGGGGGAAATATGCTGACTCTGTCTCTTTTCTAATGTTGGGTGATAAAAATGCTACTTCAGGATTCAGAAGGTTAAGTTCTAATGTGTATTTTGAATAGAGTGTGTTGGAATAATTGCCTCATAAAGCAAAGCATCGCCCAGCCTGCTAATGGCTGCAGAGTGCAGGGCTCAGCAAAGACCGCCAAGCTTACTGGAAAAAATGCTATGCCTCAACTTTTGTAGCCCTCCCATATTAAGTTAACTTTCCCCTCCCCTTGTTGTTCAAAAAAGGTGTAAGATCCTATCACCTATTTTTGCAGCTCAGATAAAGCTGGTGCCTCTAACATCCATGAGAGCTGGTCTCCATAGACGGCCCTTCCGTGAACCCCAGCTCCTGGAATCTCACCTATGGGGAATCTCCTCCCTCGCTGCTCTTGAGCTGTTCATGTGAGTAACTGGGAGAAGATGCTAGAAATAATGCCGTGTGACTTCTGAAGCTTCAGAGCTGTCCTACGGTGTCTGCTTGAGTCTCTTACAACAGGTGCTCTGGGAAAGGCCAGCCGCCATTTAAGGAATCCGGGTAGTCTGCAACTGCCTGGTAGGAGGAAGCCTCAGCTAACTATGTGGAGAGCGCATGTGAGAAGAGAAACACCTGAGCCCACCCAAACCCTGCTCCCACTGCCCTCTGTCTGCAACTACATGAGACGGTCCCAAGTGAGATCTCCCCAGCTGACCCTAGTCAACCCACACAACTATCAAGGATGAGACCATGTTGCTTTCTAAAGCCATTATGCTCAGCAATAGATGACTATGAGTAGGGTGATGGGAATGAAATCAGCCACAAGTAGCAGGTATAGGAAGGAAGAATGTGGATGTGAACCACTAACGTCTTCCACATCTGGGCAGAGGCAAGACCCAACAGAGCCCCTGTTTGCCCTTGGTCTTCAGTTCTCCTTCCCAACTCCAAGTTTGCTCCACAATTACGGTCTTTAAAACTATCTCCTTAGAAGTATCTGAGAAAGCATTTGAGATAGTCCAGCATGTGGATGACTCCTGACAAATGTTAAGTGTTAACCAAAGATAACAACAGAGCCTGCTTCCTCCCCTTGAGGCCAGTCTTGACGCTACAGAAACCCAACACCAAAGGACTCAGGGAAATAATTAATGGAGATGACACAGAGGAAATCCCTAGGAAGACCTTCTAAAAAACTCTTCCCCTACCTCCTTGAGTCCCACTGTTTGCAACAAGGTCCTTCTCCCCTTGCTCTCCCTCCAAAGCAAGAGGCTCTGCCTCTCTGCAGGACTTTCTTGGAAGTGTCCCCACCCCTAGCCTCACACACTCCCCAGATTTAGCCATTTGACCAGGTCCCCTTTGTAACTCCTCCCTCTGCTGCCCTTACTCAGATCTGCAAAACAAAGGGAAGGCAACTAGCTTAACCCAAAATGAATCCTCAGGCTCATTAAAGGAGAGAGGGAGAGAGAGAGAGAGAGAGAGAGAGAGAGAGAGAGAAGGTATCTGAGAGGGAAGGATGGCAAGTACTGTTATTTTTCTCTCCTAATTTCTGTCACGTGAGCAATAGACTGTGCCAGCCTGTAAAACCAATATTACACTGAGATGCTCATAGAGAAGGAAAAAAACACCCCTTAAAAAAGCCAGCAATGGATTGATTTAATTCCTTGAGATTCACATTTTGCCTGAGTGTGATCATTCCAGGGACCTCTAACCAGTGGAACACAGGACAACATTCTCATAAAGTTCATCTATTAGTCCAGAAGGAAGAGCTATAGTATGTCTGTGTGTGCACACATGCATCTGTGGCAAGGGGTTAAAGGTGAGAGAAGAACAAAATAACTTACTGATTAGTTCCTGGGGTGTGCCAGAGACTTTTCTCCATATTAAATTTGATTAGTTTAATGGCCGTGTAATCTTGGGATAATTAGCCTTCCTTATTTGAGGACACCAGGATTCAGAGAAAAAAGGGGACTTGTCCATGATTATAAAGTCGTTAAGCCACCATATATACAAAGTTTGAACCCTTCAACCCACCTGTAAATTTGGTTCTCAAATTAGGTCATGCTTTAAGACTCTCTGCAGAGGGCAGGCTCTCTGGGACTCAGCTCTGTACATAGGAGTAGACTTAAGGAACCGGCACTCGTAACAAACTCCCCAGATGAATCAGATTCATATCAGAGAGCCGCCCTAGAAAAGTCATTCCTTTTTTGGTCTCTGTCTCTCCATCTACAAAATGAGGTGGCTGAGCGAGGCTGTTCCAAAGACACTGGGTAGTTCAAACCATCTAGGCTTCTAATGAGCAAGTCATGGGGCCAGACCAAAAAAAAAGATGCTAGCAATTTATTACATCTTAACTACCACATTTTTATTAAAACAAATAAATGTTTCAGCAAAATAATGTTTTAAACTGAGTTTTGTTTCTGCCTGACAATTTATAGTCATGTAATTTTAAAAATGCCAATCATTAAATGCAAAAGAGTGACACGTCTATGCATGCCGGAACTGCTAATGGATGGGACTGTGTTATTGCAACTATAAATCAACTCCCCAGGCCTTAAAATGCCATAAATAAGCAAGTCTTTCTGTCAAAATTGGCGAGATGACCAGAATCACTAGGCTGATTTATCACCCAGCACCTTCACAGCCAACACCCCGTTGATTTGCCACCTTCTTTTTACATAAATATGTGAATAACTCTTTGACATCAAAATAAATCATAACGACCAGATCTAAAATATAAGTTCAAAAATGCCTGCAAAGGTGACTGTCACTTCAGGTGTTGTCTGTTACTCTGCGTTCGAGCCTTGTTGACAGAGAAGTTTTATTCCTCCTTGTCATTTCAGTAACACTTGGCTCAATATCGCATCTTGACTTTTGAGTAAAGCCTATCGGATCTGTAAAAATGTAAACACTTTTATAAATAGTAGGTTACTCTTCTGTCCTGAGGGGCCTGCAATTAAGGAAACAAGAATAACTTTATAAAAACAACTGGCTTTGGCCACCAATAAAGACAGATTTGATTCAGAGATCCAGAAATTGTTCTTTGCTACTGTGAATCTTAGCCGCAAAGTGGTTTGAAATCTTGATATTCAAAGCCACGCCTATGAAATGTATCACCATTGTTTATGTATATTACATGCATGTATTTGTGCTAGGACATACACATATAAATCGTACATCCTTGTAAGGAAATATGATGTCTACATGAAAGTTGAACTGTGCTTGGGAGAGCCTCCTTAGATCCATTTCAGAGTCGGTCAGTCTTTTTTCCGTCCTATTAGTTTAAAATTACATGAAGTTTCATTTGACGAAAGATTCCTATTGATAACAAAAGTCTGAAAGTATTAGACACTTGTCCACCTTAGCAAAATTTAGAAGAATGGCTAATTATTTTTCCCAATAAGAGAAGCATACATGTACCTTGGTTTTCACTCAGTGGAAGACTTTCAAAAATATTTTATTTTATTTTTTATTTATTCATTTATTTTGTTGAGACAGAGTCACTTTGTTGCCTCCTGGTAGAGTGCTGTGTCGTCACAGCTCACAGCAACCTCAAACTCTTGGGCTCAAACAATTCTCTTGTCTCGCCCTCCCAAGTATCTGGGACTATAGGCTCCTGCCACAATGTCTGGCTAATTTTAAAAATTGGGGTCCTGTTCTTGCTCCAGTTGGTCTTGAATCTGTGAGCTCAGGGCAATCCACCTGCCTTGGCCTCCCAGAGTGCTAGGATTACAGGTGTGAGTCACCGCGCCTGGTCAAAAATATTTTAATATCTGTGGTTGGTTTCTTTACCTGGATAATGGAAGTAATAATGCTTAATATCCATAGCCAGGCTGGGAGAAGATGTATATAGTCCTACCAGTGTTCATGAATTTGAAGTTTCTAACAGGTCTGAGTTAACTATTTTGTCAAAACCGGAGCTTCACTGTACTTTTCAGCATATATAAATTAAGAGAATTTTCTTCAGGGATCACCTTTAGGGATCAGGAAAGCCTTATCTTTAGGTTGTTCTATTAGAACTAGAAATCTACAAAAGTAAAAAAAAAAGAAAATGGTCCTATTCTTTCCTCTTAAAGATGGTACTAAAGGATGTCTCAGTCGGAGATTCCATGTTGATCCTTGATGATGGGGACGTGCTCTGAGTAGCACACCTGGGGAAATAGTAAACGAAGGAGCAAAGCAATAGTGTCCAGAAAGATTAATGTACGTGCATCTGATGAAGGCTGGATGGAGGGCTTTTACAATGGCAGCCACAATAATCTTTCCCTCTCACAGCTCTTCTGTAATGTTGTCACCTGTCCATCAAGAGGGGTTTATGGAGCCTCCCCGGACCCCTCGGGTGGACACGGTCTGACTCATCAAAGCATGAGGCGGAAGTGACAATACATGCAAGAAAGCAGATGACCCCTCATATGTATTGAAAGATCATTATTAGAAAGGCCACCTGGAGAGATGAGAAAGAGAGAGAAACAGAGAGAGGAGACTTTAGTAGCTTTACTATGCCAGCTCCTGGCCTTTGAGTCTTCCCGCCCCAGACATGTGAGTTAAAAAGTCCTCAAAAGGCCAGGCACAGTGGCTCACACCTGTAATTGTAGCATTCTGGAAGCCGAGGTGGGAGGATCGCTTGAACACAGGGGTTTGAGACCAGCCTGAGGGAGAGCAAGATCCCCATCTCTACCAAAAATAGGAAAATTAGTGGGGTGTGGTGGAAGGCGCCCATAGTCCCAGCTAAATGAGAGGCTGAGGCAGGATTGATAACTTGATGCTAGGAGTTCAAGACCAACCTGAGCAAGTGCGAAAACTCATCCCTGCAAAAAATAGAAAAATTAGCCAGGCTTGTTAGTGCATGTCAGTAGTCTCAGCTACTTGGGGGGCTGAGACAGGAGGATCATTTGAGCCCAGGAATTAGAGGTTGCTGAGAACTAGGCTAAAGCCACACACTCTAGCCTGGGCAACAGAGTGAGACTCTGTCTCAAAAAAAAAAAAAAAGCATTTAAAAATTGTCCTCAAAATCCCGCACACTCAACTACTCTGGAATTACATGGAAGGTCCATATTAAGAATTACCCACCCCAGCTGACTCTACCAGATTCTCAAGCAAAATGAATGTAATTGTTCTAAGCCACTATGTCAGGGTGGTTTGTTAGGCTGCAGTAGTTAGCTGGAATACCCTGGAATAATAATAATAAAAAGTCACCCTAGTTTCCAGCCTACAGGCAGGGGAGTCTGACCCCACAGAATGGTAAATGTCCCTGCTGTACTTCATTCATGCTCATGGCTTTTTTTAATTGGATAAAAAGAAAAAGTTGATGCAGGGAGGCAGGTAACGGGCCCACAAACATAGATCGTGATAGATACCTTTTGTCACGGTGTTAAATGAAAGTCACCTCCCCAAGTTCCATGGCCCCCACTCTCTTTCTTCTCCAGAGTCCTGAGCAACTCTCTTTCCTCATTCCTCAACTCAGCCTGAACCTTGGCCCTTTCTACATCACTGAGAGCGACTCAGACCTCCTGTGCGAGGCACAGAGCACCTGCATACATATCACATTATCTTAATGCTATAGAAATAAGTCTCCTAGCTCACATATAATTTCTAAGCCAGGGAAATAATTGCCAAATGCACTTTCTGTTTGTTCAGCTTCAATCCAATTGAAGTCATCACACATCTACTTTGTGCCAGGCAATGGGAGGGGCGGCGTGTGTGTGTGTGTGTGTGTGTGTGTGTGTGTGTATGCGCGCCCGCGCAAAACTGCTAAGTCATGATCCTGTTCTCAGCATGGAGATGGTGTGATGTGCCGCAGTGGTGGCTGGTGGGCAAGGGGACAGATGTCCAAACAAATCTCTGTGATTCAGTGAGATAATACAGTGGGTATATCATGACACCTTGAGGTACAGAGGACAGTGGGGCTCTGCATAAAGATGGGTGTTCAGGGAAACTGCTGCCTAAGAAGAGAAGGAATGCAGCTCTAAGAAACAGCTCAGTGACAGAAGAGGTGAGGACAGCATCCACCCAGGTGGAGAGATGGCCTGCACCCAGACAAAAGAATTTGGAAGGAATCAGAAAGTCCCCATATTATGAACTGTATCTCCCCCAGCCCCTCTCCAAATTCACAATTGATGCCCTAACACTCAATGTGACAGAGTTTAGAGATGAGACCATAATAAATAATTAAAGGCCAGGTATAGTGGCTCACACCTATGATACTAGCACTCTGGGAGGCCAAGGCAGGTGGATCCCCTGAGCTCAGGAGTTCCAGACCAGTCTGGAGAAGAGTGAGATACTGTGGTGGGCACCTATAATCCCAGCTATTTAGGAGGCTGAGATTAGAGGATTGCTTGAACACAAGAGTTTGAGGTTGCTGTGAGATCACAGCACTCTACCCAGGGTGACGGAATGAGACTCTGGCTAAATAAATAAATAAATAGGTAAGGTTAAAAGAAATCATAAGAGTGGGGTCCTAATCCCACCTGACTGGTGTTCTCATAAGTGGAGGAAGGGATACCAGGCAGACACAGAGCAAAGGCCACAAGGTCTCACGAAGATACACTTGGAAGGCAGTCATCTGCAAAGCAAAGAAAGAAGCCCCAGAAGAAACCAACCCTTCAGACACATTGATAGGTTCTAGCTTCCAGAATGGTAGGAAAATAAATTAGTGTTGTTTAAGCTACCCAATGCCTTTTTTTTTCTTTAATGGCAGCCCTAGCAGAGTAATTCACCAAAAAATGACTGAGAGCCACAGAAGAGCCTGCTTCAGTAAAGGGAAGGAAGAGAGGGTGAGCAGAGGTGGACAATCAACTGGCCGATGTCTTTCTTTCCTTCTTTTTTTTTTTTTCTTCTCTCTTTCTTGATGGGTTTATAATGTGGAATTGAGTCCATCTCCTGATGAAGCTGTTTCTTATAGGCTTGTTTCTACATCTTGAAAATTATGTTTTATAGCTTTTATTCTAGAAGTTAGATGTTTGGGGAGTAAAAATCATCAGCTACAAATCAGTATTCATGTTTAAAAAAATCAATAATTATATTTCATAATTTGGAAAGGGACTTTGATGGTAACTTTTTTTTTACCTTCTATTTTACAAATCACATTCTACAGCATCAGATATCCTTTCTGAATCCCTTCCCCTGGGGAATTACCCCAAACTATTGCATTCCATAGCAACCTTGTCCATTCCATAAAGCTAAGGAAGGTGTCAGCCACCCTCCTCTCTGTCACTGGCAATCAGGGTGTGTGCTGTCCCTGGTCAGTGTTACAGACTCACAGATGGATGAGAGACTCAGGCCACAAATACAATCAGCTTCCTAGGATTAATGCTCTAGTTATCAGGAAAAAAAAAAAAAAACTTCTTCTTTCAGATTGTAAGGGCATTTTCTGTTGCATGGTGGAGCCAACATAAAATAAATGGAGAATGACATGATAGAGAAGGGAGTCTCTGGTAAGAACAGAACATTGTTCATCTCCGTGTTCATCCATCCAACTTCTCATATGTCTGTACCTTCCTATATCCCGTGTTTTCCCGAAAATAAGACCTTCCCCCAAAATAAGACCTAGCAGGATTTCTATGCATTTGTTAAACATAAGCACTACCCCAATAATAAGACATAGTGATGGGCATAGCTATGCAGCACATCTGCATCGCCACGCCCTGCATTTCAGCATGGAGTGGTGAGGAAGACTAGAATACCTTTTATCTGCCACAGCCCCTCTCTCCGAGCCATTCACACTTGCACGGGTGCATGTGTGGTAACCGGGGCTAGAGACATCCTATTGCACACATGCGAACAGCTAGGGGAAAGGAGTTTATGCATCACTAGCACCAGCCCATCAACAAGGTCAGCTCCCCCATCAGGTTCCAAAAGAAGATGACTTAACTGCATTTGAATAAATGTAGGTTGTTGTATTATACTTAAGAAAAATATGACATCCCCTGAAAATAAGCCCTAGTGTGTTTTCTTGAGAAAAAATAAATATAAGACAGTGTCTTATTTGGGGGGGGAACACAGTATATAAAAATATTTGTTTTTGTTTAGGGTACATACATGTTATGTGTGTTTGTGACTTGGTAAAACCAGTCAGTCTAAAGATCACAGGAAATACTACTTAGATTTCTTTGTTATTGTCTCTGAGGAGGTTTATGCACTATGATGGGCTCAAATACAAATGGCCCATCTGCCTTCTTCCTGTCCACCCCGTCCATAGCAGGCACTTATGAGCAAATCCCCATAAGATTTCCCACTGAAAATCCCTACCCTCTTCTACCAATCAACCAAATCTGGTCTTCCAAATGACACCCTTTGCCACCTGTGCATTATTCTGGTGTTGCCACACTAGCTATTAGACTGTTCCTCTTAACGGTCTAGCAAGGGGTTCCCCAAATCAATGGCTGGTTTTCTTAAAGACAAAGGCACATGGCAGGGAAGGGTAGAGTTTGTTTCCATCCCCCAGGTTCATGCTGGGAAAGCACATTAGTGTTTTTTATCATTGTCCACTCCCTCTCAAACCCCGGAAGACAGAGTGCAGACCATGTGATGACTAGCAGGTACAAAAGAAACCCACCTAATTAAACATTTACAAAATAGATCAGGAAACTGAGGGCTAGGGAAGTAACACCGCTTGCCCAAGGTGACAATGACACAGCAGAGTCCTAATCTATTCTTTCAGGTTCTAGGAATGGTTTCACAGCACACAAGGTAGTCAGTTGCTAGCGGTGAGGAAAGGCAACATGAATCCAGGTCTATCCTTGCTCCTGGAGGATCCCTCTCATCTCACAGTTCCTTCCACTTTATTTAAGTGTGTTCCTCCATCCTTCCCAAGAACATATGTTCCCAGCCCTTTGAAATAAGGCCAGTTGAAGGCAGAAGCTCCATTCTCCCATCTGTTCCTTCTCTTAGGAAACTAGTAAGAGTGATTCTGACTCAAAAGGCTGGGGTTGCAAACTTGCACAGAGGTGTATTTTTAATCTTATCTTTAAAGACTGTTAAATCACATCCCACTGGTGGTAAGGGTGACCTCACTTCAAAATAAATGTGAAAAATAGAAAAATAAGAAGAGCCTTTGACTCATCATTTTGGCAGATTCCTAGAAGACCACCAAATTCCTGGTGCCGAGTCCCAAACTCCATCCTCCAGGCTAAGAGGTACAAACACTGCTGGTGTCTTACTGAAGCTTTGTCATGAGCAAGAGTTTAACAGGCCTTATCTCATTACGTCTTCATAACCATCCTTCAAATGGGCACTGGCCTTATTCTCTCTATTACAGGTGAGGGGCCTGAGGCAAGAAGAGAGGTGATGTCACTTGCTCAAGGCAACAGAGCTAGAAGCTAGAAAATAGTAGGGCCGAAACAGCTCCCAAACCCAGATAGTAGCTTTTAAAAAGTTTTTGGAGACCATGTTTCAAATACAAATAGCTTATATGAAAGAAGGTTCTCAAAAAACACCCATAGAGGATGGGGAAAAGAAAATAAGAGGACAAAGCAGCTTGTACAAGGTCCATGAGTAAGCCAGTTAGTATGGAGAACTCGGGGAATGAGTGTGGAGCGCTGGCTTTAAGTCATGGATAAGCAATGTGGGGCCAGCATAGGGCCAGCTGGCCAGATCTGGCCCACTGACTGCTTTTGTAAATAAAGTTTTATTGGAATGCAGCCACACCCATATGTTATTGTCTGTGGCTATTTCTGCACTACCATGGCAGAGTTGAGTAGTTGCCACAGAGACCATATGGCCACCAAATCCTAAAATGTTGACTATATCTGGTGCTTTACTAAAAAATGCTTGCCAGTTTCTAATCTCACGGTATCCATCTGAGAGTAAAGGAAAGCTGGGGGTGTTTATATCTCAAATCCTGAGTCACCCATTGGAGGTTGCTTGGGGAAAGGGTGCTTTGATTCCCTGGCACTTGCAACAGGACATCTGTGCAGGCAGAGTTGGCTCCAGAGATTCTAAAGAGACCTCAGGACAGTCGAGCCAGACAGGCCTGGAAATGGTAAATGCCCTCCCGGGGGCGGGCTGAGCACCAACAGATCCTGTTACAAAAGCAAATTTCCAACTTGTAAACCAGGGGCCCATGAAGCACTTTGTTTGGTCAGCAGTATTTTCCCAATATGTGAATTTATAGATTTCTTATTTTAAAAAATCAAAATATCCAGTTTTTCTTTAAAAATGAAGAAAATCTGCCACCATTGGACCTAATCCCTGTTGGTGTGTCATCATCTAGAAATGGCATAGGTGGTCCAGGTCAGCAGTTGGCCAGCTGTGATGGATTGTGTTAGCTGCCCGGCCCTAGGTAAGCATCTGAGTTTGAGACCCCTGGTGTCCACATTATCACTGTCATAACAGGCTAAGACAAGCCACATGACTTGCCCAAGGGTGCATGACCATGAAGTGGCTGAGCTGGAACTTTGCTACCAAATTGCTTTCCTAAGCGGTCTGAAGCCACAGTCCTTTCCCCCTCCACTCTCATCTCCATGTATTATACCCCCACCTCTGCATGACCCCAGCCAAGGGACGCTGGGAGCAGAGCTGGCCTCTGCTCTGTCTTCACAAAGCCTGAATAATGCATTAGAACACGGCTGCCGAATGTTAAGATAAGAACACGTGCTGCTAAAAGTCATGACCCTTTCCACCCAGGAGCAGGGAGTGCTCTTAGTCTGCCTTCATTCTTACAGATAGGAGGCTTGAGGGCTGCAAATCCACACCCGCCCAGGAATCAGCCATCACCAATCAACTGGAGGGGCTAAGTGGAGTCCAACAAATCCTATCCAAAGCCCTCTATTCCCCACGGCCCTTTTTAGTTTGCAAGGGTGAGGTGACCCCATAGAAGAGAACTAGGGGTGCATCCAAGTATACAAAGGGGTAGAAATGTTGCACAAAACCATGTACAGAGCCACAGACTTGGTCTTGGCTCCTGCACTTTTGACACTGCATAGCCAAACCCATACAAAATCTAGACAAGGGCTCAGGATTCAACCTGAGATCTCAGAGACCCCAGTTTTTTAATGTGCATACTTCCTAAGGAAAGGTTTCCAAAATATATCACAGCTTGGCCACTTTTTATTGTTGTCAGGCTGGTCCAAGTCATTGTCATGAGGGAAATAATGTAAGATAGGGATGTGGCCCTATAAGGGTGTGGTCTCAAGTACACCCTGGTCTTGGCCTGATTTACAAATTCCAGGATCAGTAGACAGGTACCACCTTAGGATAAAAAGGCAATTCTCTGTGTACCTGGATCAGTCATTGACCGACGGCTGTGTCTCTGGGGGACTGGGCTACCTTTTAGGGAGAGCAGTCCTCATTTAGCCAAGGGCAGTTAGTTCTATGGAGGTGGGACAGCTAGGAGCCTTGAGCAGCCAAGAGTGCCAGCAACCGAGGAATGGGTGCATATCACCTAACTCCAGTGAGAACAGCTTTGGTCATGAAACCCCAAACCAACAGATGCTGGTGTGGATGAGGAGAGAAAGGAACTCTCAGACCCTGTCGGTGGGGCTGCGAACTAGTACAGCCTCTCTGGAAAGCAGTAGTGGGGTTTCTCATAGAATTAGAAGCACACCTACCATTTGATCCAGCATTTCTACTATTGGGTATTTACCCAAAGGAAACTAAAGTTATTTTACCAAAAAAGATACCTGTACTCCAGTGTATAGCGGCACAATTCACAATTGCAAAGACGAGGAATCAACCCAAGTGCCCATCTATACATGAGTGGATTAGTAACATGTGGTGTATTAGACCACGGAGTACTACTCAGCTGTAAAAGAAAATGGGGAACTAATAGCTTCTGTAACAACCTGGACGTAAGTAGAGCTCATTCTCCTAAGTGAAGTATTATAAAAATGGAAAAACAAACACCACCTATTCTTACAATTAAATTAGAACTAATCAATCAACACTCACTGTGCCCGTCTGGAAGTACAACTCAAATCAAGCAGCTGTGGGGGGATGGTGATTCACACATAATGGGTACAATGCATACTCCCTGGGTGCTGGGTACATTTTTGTACATGTGACTCAAACTGTACAAAAACAATTCATGTAGCCAAAACGTTTTTACCACCTCCCAATATTCTGAAAATTATTTTAAAAAGTGGAGGGGGGACTAGAATGGGTGCATCAGCTCAGCTCACAAAAGGGGATCTGGTTACACTCTGGTCACGAAAGGGGAACAGCAACAGCATTGAGCATGAAGATAATCAGGGATCCCCCTTCTAGCTTTCTCAGCTGCATCCTGGGTAAGAACTTGGCGGAGTCCAGTTTGCTTTATCCAGCCATGAAACACGGCAGTGCATGATGATGCTGAACTTAAGATCTGAATCCTGATGGTAACCAAAGCTATGTGCTTTGGCCTGCTTCACATTGTGAGCACCACCTACAGCCACCTAGAAAGACTAACTCCTAAGGGGGGGAGGGGAGGTCTCAGTGTGTGACACATGCTGTACCCTCAAGGAATCCCCAACAATAAAGTTTACAGAAAAAAAAAGAAAGAAAAAAAGAAAGAAAAACTACCTCCCGACATCTCATTCGGGGTCAGCCACCTTCCCGGAGAATTACTTGGAGACAATACATAGTAACTGTTTTTATTTTTTTCCCTCCTGCTTGTGAGTCCATCTCAGAAGAGTCTGTAATTGGCCATCGATTCACAGAGATGCCACAGGGTCAGCTTCCAGGCTACAGACACCCTCTCATCCTTCTCTTCATCCCATCAACTCTGCCCTCACGGGCCCCCTGTACCGTGATCACCAAATTGCCTGCCTTAGTCTTTCACTGTCATCTTGGTGCTTCCACAGAAACATGCTGTCACTGATGGTCTCACTCAGAGGCGTCCCTTCCCAGGAGATGGAGATGTTGTCGTTAAAGTTGACTCCTTTCTACACCATGAGTAGAGGCTCAGCATCCTTTCCCCACTTGGCACCGTTACTAGTTTCACATTCTCAAACCAAAGCCATCCCTCCTGTCTTCCCATCAGCTGTCTCTAGGACAGATCTGCTTCATAGGCAAATCCATTATTATACCCCAGGACAGGCCTGGAGGGTGACGGAGGGACACAACTGAGTAAGAAGTGTGCAGTTCTTACAGGCATTTCAAGTCTGTTGGGAAACAGAGGCAAAGATCTTCCTGAAACCCACCACCACAGTCCTCCTACTGGGAAGGAAGACTGGATCAAGGGTTTATGGAGGGACCACAGGGCAGTGTGTATAAATTTCCACGTGTATGTAAAGTTAGTGATTTCCAAATTTTACAAATGAGAAAGCTGAGGTTGCATATGGCTAATTTTCTTGCTGGATACTACACAGATGAAAAATAATAATAATAAACCCAAATTAAAAACAACAAAAGAGAAGGAAAACGCCTTTGAACCTAGTTCTATCTGTCTGCGTAACCTGGGAACTCTACATTACTTTGTATTCCCTCAAATAACAGTTGTCCCACTGATCAGAGAGCCACAACAGAAGGACAGGACAAAAAGACAAGAAGAATACAACGGGACTCTTCAAAAGGGACTTGATTAATGACATTTAGATACATGTAGGTGTGGACATGGGAGTCGCATGCTGGTGGATTTCCTGAAGCTCCTTGCCCCCATCTCCAAATAGGCTTAAAATCCTAATAGAGGCTGCCGCCCACCTGCCACACCACTCCTCTCCTTCACCCTCCACTTCTGCGAACACACAGCACAAACACACACATACACATACAAGATTCCGGAATACCCAAATGTTTGGTTCTCTCCAACAGAATGGATTGGATTCGATTCAGAGAGAAATTTCATTCAAAGTGGAAAGAGAAATGTATTTGCTATTCGAGGTTTTTTTCTGATTCCATATAAAACAAAGTACTGTTTTTTCAAGTTCTTTGAAGTATGACAATGCAAATACATTATTCAGAAATAAGAACAAATCGGGAGGTATCACATTACCAGATTCCAGGCTATACTATAAATCTATAGTGATCAAAGCAGCTGGTACTGGCACAAAAATAAAACAGCAGATGAATGGAACAGAAGAGAACCAAGTGATGAACCCAGACACTTATAGTCATTTGATCTTTGACAAACCTATCAAAAACATTCAATGGGGGAAAGATTCCCTATTTAACAAATGGCACTGGATGAACTGGCCAGCAACTTGTAGAAGAATGAAACTGGACCCTCATTTCTCACCATTAACAAAGATTGATGCTCACTGGATAAAAGATCTAAATGTAAGACATAAAACTATAAAAATATTAGAAGACAGTGCAGGGAAAACACTTGAATGAATTGGTCTGGGGGAATTTTTTATGAGGAAAACCCCCTAGGCAATTGAAGCAACACCAAAAATAATATTACTGGGATCTGATCAAAGTAAAAAGCTTCTGCATTGCCAAGAGCAAAGTAAATAAAGCAAACAGCCTTCAGAATGGGAAAAGATATTTGCAGGTTATGCTTCTGACAAAGGTCTGATAACTAGAATCCACAGAGAGGTCAAACTAATCAATAAGAATAAAACAAATAACCCCATTTCTATGTGGGCAAGAGACTTGAACAGAAACTTCTCTGAAGAAGACAGGCGCAAGGCTTACAAACACATGAAAAAATGTTCACCATCTTTAATCATCAGAGAAATGCAAATCAAAACCACTTTGAGATATCATTTAACTCTAGTAAGCTTAGCCCAGATAACCTGTGGCTCAGTGAGTAGGGCACCGGCCCCATATACCAAGGGTGGTGGGTTCAAACCCTGCCCCAGCCAAACTGCAACAACAAAAAAATAGCCAGATGTTATGGCAGGTGCCTGTAGTCCCAGCTACTTAGGAGGCTGAGGCAAGAGAATCACCTAAGCCCAAGGGCTGCAGCTTGCTGTGAGCTGTGACTCCATGGCACTCTACCGAGGGTGATAAACTGGGAATCTGTCTCTAAAGAAAAGAAAAATCCAAAACCAGAGATGGTGGTGTGGATGTGGAGAGAAGGGAACACGTCTACACTGGTGGTGGGAATGCAAACTAATATGGACTTTTTGGAAAGAAGTTTGGAAATTACTCAAGGAACTGAAAGTGGATCTACCGTTTGATTCCCCCTACTAGGTATTTACTGAGATATTGATTAGAATTTTATATTTGCTTCTCTAATCATGTGGAATTTATCTTGGAAAAGGAGAGAAGTGAATATTTTATAATATGTACTTTTAACTCTATCAATTATTTAATAACACAAGATCAGCTTCAATTCCTTGTCAATATTATAATTTTGAAGCTCATTCAAAATTAATGTGTAGGGTTGAGTCACGTAGTGTCGTAGGCACAAGGAAATGAAAAATGAATATGGCATCATTTCATTAGTTAAGGAGCTCAGAATTTCGATAAGGAAAGAAGGCAGGGAACGGTGTGTAAACAGCATTCTGGTATTAGACACCAACCTGTGCATCACTGTTCTGCAAAGCTGAACTTCTTCTCTGCCCTTTTCTGTGTCCTTCTCCTCCATTTTTTATCACCCTTACTTGCTCTTGCTCTTGCAGGGTTTTTGGCGTATTTTGTCTTTCTCTTTCTTCCTCTCCCTCCCTCTCCCTCCCTACTCCTCTACTCATCCATCTCTTCTCTACAGATACCTCCCCCACGAATAAGAAGCTGCTTCCCTCTGGTGAGACATGAATTTCTGAATCAATTGCAAGGCATTCATCAAAGCCTGGGTTTAGGAGAAATTCAAACAAGAATTCCAATCTTGGCCTTATCACTACTAGCCGCATCAACATAAGCAATTCCAGGCAATCCTCACTTTTCTGGTCCT
The DNA here is from genome assembly GCA_963575145.1 of Galago senegalensis. Lineage (NCBI taxonomy): Eukaryota > Metazoa > Chordata > Mammalia > Primates > Galagidae > Galago > Galago senegalensis. The sequence goes on along the minus strand of CAUYTI010091893.1, from coordinate 17,894 downwards.
GATATGTAGGAATTTCATTTACCACAATTTACTTAAATAATACTATCTCCCAACAGCATGGTTCAAGTTTCAATCACCGTGTATTTAACTGCAAGTAATTGTGTAAAGTACAAACTTCTCTATAGCTCCTCAGTCCACAAAGCACGGTGTTAATCCCAGATGGACATCATGATCAGTGTCCAATCACATTGCTTCTTTCCAAGTCTGTCGGTGATTGGCTACTGTGCTACTGTGTGTGTGTTACAAAGTTCAGGCAAAGGCAGCGCAGTTATGGTGCCTTCTGGTCTCTCGTGCAAAACTCACATGCAGGCCTTTTACAAAAATGGATAATCAAAAGACAGAGTTGGCCAACAAAGATGAAAGTGCAGCAAAGAAACAGAAGTGATAATGGCTGGAAGTGAACTGAGCATAAAGGAAGTTACAGACGGAATAGCTGACTATGACTGCGTTTCCTGCCGCTACTCAACAGAGACTCCAATTATGTAGCCTCAGGGACTTCACAAAGGTGAACTTACAGACATAAATGAGGAAAATTGTTGCTATTAAAAAAATGATGGCCCCCAAAATAGCCAGGCGTTGTGGCAGGTGCCTATAGTCCCAGCTACTTGGGAGGCTGAGGCAAGAGAATGCCTAAGCCCAAGAGGTGGAGGTTGCTGTGAGCTGTGATGCCACAGCACTCTACTGAGGGTGACAAAGTGAGACTCTGTCTCCAAAAACAAAACAAAAACGATGGAAGTGATGCTAGCAATAAACTTCATCTTAAAGGAATTCTTAAAGATATCTCACATGAAAAAAAAAGCAAAGGATGAAGTGTTTGAACTTCATCCAAACATAGAGAAGAGTAACACTCTGCAAAGCATAGAAAGTATGTTCACTCCGTATGGTAAGTTACGTGAGAAGAAAAAGGCGCGCACTGATCAAACTTTTTTTTTTTCTTTTTGGCCAGGGCTAGGCTTGAACCTGCCACCTCCGGCATCTGGGGCCAGCACCCTACCCTATTGAGCTACAGGTGCTGCCAGCTCCAACTACTCTTGATAAGTTTTTTTTTCTTCTTAAAGAAATAAAGCAATTTAATTCCCTTAAATTCCTTGAAAAACTCAATAAATACTACTTTTTACCATTTTTCACTTCCTGATACACTTATGACTGTTATAGAGATTTTAATGTTTTGAGAAACATTTCTTAAGATCACAGGACAATAGTCATGTTTCCCACTGATTATCGGGATGCTTGGCGTGGTGTTTTAGCCGGCATGACCATTTTTACAGCACGCAGAGCAAGAACTCCTTATTAACTTTTCTAAGCTTTAGTTTGTCTGTTTGTGAAATTAATAATAACTTACGGGATGGTTGTGAGAATTAAATGAGATAATGCAGATGAAGTGCTGGCAGCAGCTGGAACTTAGTAAACTTTTTAATGAAAAGTAGCTATTGTTTGATGGAAGTATTTCAGAATGCATGTGAAAACCCCACACTGTACCCCAGAAGTGCATTAATGTACATAGTTAACATTCAATAAAAAAAAAAGAAAAGTAGCTATTATCAATATTGTTATTATCAACCACCAAAGTAGTATAGCGTCATTCTGCCAAGTTGTTTAATAAAATTTTTCCTGTTTAAGCCAAATAGCTTGTGCACAGTGTCAGAATCCAGTGAGAAAACATTACAGTGACTTCATAAAAAAGTGAATATTTTTCTGTCTGTAAATTGTACCCACACCTTCCCCAAATGCCTCCAAAACAAGGACGACTTTGTTAATAAAGTAAGAATGTTCAAACTCCCTTCCTTGGACTTGCCTGGAGAAGGAGAGAAGGAGCAAAGTGATTTAGCAGTCTAATTTCAGGAAGTTCAAACCTTTTTTTGTTCAAACTCATTTCTGTTTTCCCTTTGAACTGAGAAGCACGCCAGGATGAAGAAGCTCAGAAGTCATAATTAGAAGAGTGGGGAATTAGGGTGGGTGGAATTTAATCAAATGGTTCTTTACAGTATTTCTGCAGAAGATCCTAATTATTCTGTGGCTGAATTGTATTCACTTATTTATAAAAACAGGGATGAATGAACACAAGGGAGAAGGAAGTTCATTAAAATCTACAACACTTTCGCCATTGTCCTTGGACGTTTTCCTCCCTTACGTCTTTCATAACAAAGTAAACATGATCGGTTTAGTTTGTAATGCTTTTTCTGCTTTAATCTGAAACCATTACTTAAGAAAAAGTGAGGCACTCATCACAAAGCTTGGGGAAATATAAGCGCATTCGTAAAGTCTCAACTCAGTTTAGAACTGAGCTCTTCTCCATTGTTTGTGAATCAAGTCCAAATTCCCGGGCACGTCAGGAAGGTCTCTCTCTTTTTGGTGTACGTGTCTCATTCAACCTCATCTCATACTTGCTCCAATATTTCGATCACATTCATCTCCTTCCTGTCCTCCAAAAATGCAATATTCATTTAAGACTCAATGGCCCTTACTCTTGCCTTCCTGGCTGCAAATGGTTCTTCCCCTTTTCTTGGGCCAAGTGATGCCCATCTTCAAAGTCTAGCTCAAACCCCATGTTCCCAGTGGGCCTTCCTCAGCTGTTCCATTCCTCAGCGGTGTGAATGCTGTTTGATCTTTTATAATCACTGTGGTTCACACCAGTATCCTTAGGCACTGGGGCTTTCAAGGCTTTGTCTTGTGGCTTAACCAAAGCTTGAGTTCCTGGAGATCTGGCACCCTACTGTGTGTTTCCATTTAGGGGACAGCCAGTTATACCCACAGTTTGCTAGTATAGCTCTTGAAGGCGGAGACAATGTCTCATTCATCTCTGTATTTGGCAGTGCCTGGCATCTAGTTATCAAATAAACACAGAAATATCATTTAGCAATTAAAAAAATTACTGTTCTGCTTTTTCCCCTCTTTATGTGAGGAGGCATATTTGCCCTACCCATTTCTGGAAAAATCTATCCTTTGTCTATTTTCATAGTCATTCTGGGAGACCAGCTTCTTAGAGGGCTATGTTACAATAAGCAGAGTACATGGTACATCACTGGCCCTTCGTGTGGGTCCATGTGGGAACTCATGTTCCCCTTATACAAGGTTATTTGAGCTCAATATAAGCCAAAGAAATGAGCTGATATTTATTTTAAATTACTTCATGATATTGCCCAATCAATTGAAATGTGAAATAGAGTCAAAATTTTTTTGGTCTATACAAATAACTACAAATATATATATATTTCTTTCTGAATTAACTATTTTTAAATCATATGGCCATAACATAAACACTTTCCACTAAGCTGACTTGAGACAATATTACCATTCTAAAATGACAGTGGCAAAATGAACAGTCAGTAAGTTGTAATGTCTAAGTTAAATCTGTTTCTCTGTAAGGGCATATGTGTGTATGATATACAATATATATGTATATGCGTGTTCAAAGTATAGATAAATGTGCCCATTAGCACAATTTGCTATATGATTTCTCTTGAAAATACCGTGTGCTCCAATACTAGTGAAAATAAACCACAGGGAAACAAACTTTAAATTTCATAAAGATGTTTGATATTCAGGAAAAGGTAGCAGCCGGACTAAGGTTTGAAAGTTCAAAAATACATCCCCAAGGGATCCATGAATGTGGTCAATGATCAGAGAAGAACAGGTCGGCAGTGTCAGGAGTCAAGTCTAATTTTTCAATCTTTCTCACTTTAATAGGTTTAAATTGATATCAATAAAGAGAGCAGAGAGTCTCATCAAAGTTTTCCTAAGTTAAATATATCTGCATTAGTAGTATTGCATTTGATGGACCAATAATGGAAAACCATAATCAGCTGCCAATCTTGTCATAAACTCCACTCTATCCTAAAATATTTTCAATATGTCAATCAGTCAAACCCATTTAAGTGATGGCCGCCTGCCATTTCACACACATGCCAGCCCCAGCTGAATCACCAGCTGTGACCCGGCCTCGCTTCAGGGTGATTACATCATGTGCCTGGCTGAGTCTTGGTCAAGGGTATTTATTTGCTCACTGGTTTGAATACTCACTACACACAGGCCACAGTACTAAGCTGAGGGGTTAACTTAATATGGGGAAAATATACCTTTTTTTGTATTCCATCACAAGGAAATAGATCACACTGCAACTGAAAGTCCCTTTAAATTAGGAAAAAAAGAAAGAAGAAAATGATCCCGTCTTCATTTTTATGTGTTGGTAATCTGTGCATATGAGTGCTTAAGTTTCAAAAAGACACTGCTACTATTCTAAGACACTTACAGGACAGCCTTACATAAATATACTCAAAACATCTTTTTCTTTCTTTTCTTCTTTCTGGAAGCTATTGGAAAAAGCATTTCTGATTTATGATGCCATTTCAGGTCATGTTCCTACAGAACACAAAGTCACAAGGTTTAACGTTGTTAGACAGTCTCTGGAGCACTTTCACGAGACAGTGCCAAGCCGTTTCTTGGGTCAAAATATCAATCACCCCTGTACGACCATGGTCTTGGGTCTTGTAGGCCAAAACTGAAATTCTAACACATGCCAGCAATCCTTAAGCTGTCACTTGGTATGCATCCCTACTTACACAAAGAAATCCACCAGAGCTGAAACTTATTTATATTCACTTGGTGCATTGCAGTTCTCTAGCGAGGGAACAGCAGCAGAGAACTGCTTATAATGCACTTTTCAAAGACCGATCGCATCTGGCACTGAATTCTATACAGATCATAAGAAACAACAGCAATACCTTTGTAATTACAAGGAAGAATAATGCATGGACTGGGCAGTCACTGGGAAGAATGTGGAACTGGCCAGAAAGAGGGTAGTTACAAGGCACAGGTCTCTTTACTGGTGCAATGGAGTCTAAGGACAGGAGTGTCCGGCCTGCAGTGCAGTGGTCTTGGGCTGGAAAATGCACCTGGAGTTTGAATCCTGGGCAGCATGCCAGAGCTAAGTGAGGCCAGATGCTAACCCTACGGTGGAAAGCCAGGCACAGAGAAGCTGTAGTTAGATTTCAGCTGGTGCTCATAGGCAAAGGTGTGTGGCCAAATTTTAATCAATGGGTAACACGTAATTTTGCTGCAACTAACGATATGCACAATTTCCTTATGGATATATTGCCTTTCAGAACCTTGACTTGGGTTGGTTATGTAAGAAGAATAGAGGACATAGTAAGTTGTCTGCCAATATTTCAGTAAATAGGCAATCTTTGTTTGTTGCTGGCTTAGTCTCATTTTTTTCATGCTCATTCCTTGAAATCTATTATTCACTGTGGAATAATCGCCCCTTTTCTTATTTTATACACTCTCCTTGGGCAATCTTTACTATGTTGACTTAGTACCTGGGCACTGATTTCACAGGAAGATCTGAATCGTGATTCTGTCACTTACTACCTTTCTAGATAAGTTACCTTATCTAGAAAAGTAAGAATTACAGCATCTGCCTTATAGAGTTCACGTGAAAATAAGAAAATGCCGATAAAGCGTACATGTGTAGCTGAGTCCAAATAAGACGAGCAAGTATTCCCGTTAATAAACCTGTCTACAGGAGCCCTGAGAAGCATAATCACAGGGTACCCAAGTACTCAACACGCACTGAGCACTTATCACAAATCAGGAACTGAGCTAACTCTCCATATGTTAACTTGCATAATTCTTGGAACAATCTTATGATTACGGTTATCTGCATCTCAGAGAGCTGAGGCAGAGAAGGGTTACATAACTTGCCAACGTGCATACCACCAGGAAATGGCAGGCTGCGATCTGAATCAGGCTGGAGCAGTCTGGCTCGGTCTCTGCTTGAGCTCTGCTGTAAAGTGTTGGTAAATGACAGACTCATTCCAAATCACATTGTTACTTTATTTCATACTCCTGACTTGTTCTTTTGCAAACAGGGGTAGAAAACAGGTCCAGGAGAAGGCAAGGAAGAGATGGATTTTGGAAAGGAGAAGAATCGTTACTACATCAAAGCTTTCCTCCCGCAATTTTTAAAACAAACCATGTTCACTATTAATACGTGAGGAGTGTGGGACCAGGTGCCAGGTGAGGGTTTGAGATGAAACCAATTGTAGCTCAGTTCCCCGTATTAAGAAATTTGTGTTTGTCATGTTCTTGGTGGGTTTATATTCTAGGATAACCCTCAAATGAGGTAATTGCCTCATAATGCAATTAAAAGAATATTGCAAGAAATATCAAGAAACAAAAATCTTACTTATAAACTTCGATATTCTCCTTGTGGGGACCCCAGAGTCATCAAGGAAGAGAAAAACTTCCACAACCCAAGTGATTCCAGTCCTCATACCTTAACTACATATTGAATATGACTCCAAATACTAAATATCTATAAATGTCAACCAAAGCCAATGTAACTACCTAAAACGATCCTTTACTATATAGCTTTCTTGTTCAAAAATGGTTCTAGGGCATCAACTTTTCCTGGAAGTATTTATGTAAATTTAGTAAATTATTAAAAAATAATTTTCTAACCTGTGGCAGTTCAAAAAAATACACCTGAAGGATTAAATCCAGCCTCCTTGGTATGTTACTAGTTTTTAAGGCCATTTATAATCTGGACCCAAACCAAAATTTCCATCCCTGTCACATCCTACTCTCCACCATGTCTGTCAATGTCCAGAACCTCATAACTTTCAACACCCACTATTCTGTTACAATGAGCTCTGCCTTCCAATTTCTGTGCTTTCAAATATATTATTTCTTTTCTGGAAAGCTGTGCTGTCGAGTAAGGTAGTCACTAGATATTTAAATGTGATATAAATGTCATTTTAAACTAATTAAGGTTAAGTAAAATGAAACGCTGGGTTCCTCACACTGGCCCATTTCAAATGTTCAGTAGCTGTATGTACTGGAAAGTTCAGATAGAGAACATTTTCATGGTCATGAAAAGTTCCATTGGACCTCCTTCCTTTTTTTGTTTATATTTTGGGGGGTTTAAAATTTTGTTTTTAAACCTCAGAATAGTATGGGGGGTAAAAACAAGTTTGGTTACGTAAGTTGCTTCATTTTATTAAAAAAAATGACTTCCTTGCTTCCTCCATTTTCTTTCTAATCCTCAACTTACTTCATATTCTTATTTGTTTTAAGGTTTACCTTCAAAATTACCCCTTTGCAAGCCTTCTATGATACCTGCCTAGACCCTTCCTCTCATTGCATTTTTCTTATACTTCTGTAACGGTCCATATCAATTCTATTTTAGTTCTGTGCCTGGCTATGTCCCCCACTTGGATGTTAGAAACATGAGCAAAGAGACTTTATGTTCTCATCTTGATATCCTCACCACAGTTTCTGAATTATAGCAGTGATTTTTTGATGAATGGATGGTTGGGGATTACATACGCGGGTCCCTAACTTTAGTTTTATTTTTCTTCTTCAGTCCTCTACAGGAGGAAAGAGAATGTTGTATAACACTTTTGTGGTATTCCATGGAAAAAAACAAGAAAAAGCAAGAGCGTATATTTCAGATGCCTTTATGAATCTGGGTTCATAAGATGTGCTGGGCTCAGGGGACATGAATTCATTGCTGTCTGTAATTGTTCCTTGATCTCTGACAGGTGAACGTGGAGGTGGAGCTGATGGTGCTCAGTAATTATACTTTCAACCCACATCCCTCCATCAATATGCTTTAACTACTGCCTCGTCCAAAACTCTGCAGCCCAACTTACATAGATTTGCAGGGGAAAGGCACCTACATACACGATATCAATTCACTTCTGCAGATACTTTATTTCTTAGAATGTTTGGAAAACAAAATACTTAATCGTGTGTTAATATGGGACACCTTTATAGCAGTCAGTCTCTGAGACTATAAAATTATGTTTGTGTGCTTTGAGAGAGCATCATCTTTGGCCATTTTTATTTTAATAGAGTCATCAACAGACAAAAATAAATGCATAATGCAACTATAAGTGTTTAAAAAGTTCTGATTAAGAATAATCTTCTAACCCTGTGGCAGTTCAACACAAGGAGACTATGAAAAGTTATGACTAGATTATTAAGAGCTATAAAAATACTTTAAATGTACCAGTAAGGAAAGAAAGCCTTGAGTAGTGAGTGGCAAATAGACTTTAGAGAGGAAGACCAGCATTCAAATCTCAATACATCCAATATATAGATCTTCCTGAGGTATTTTTATTGGGAGAAATAGGTCTTAAGCTCTGACGGATAAAAAAAGTAAAACAGGGAAATTGTTCTAATTAATAAAACAAGGAGAATTTCCAGAGGCAGACCAGGATGAAAAATTTGAGATCAAATTTGCACCTGAGGTACAAAATTTAAAAAAGCACCAAAAACTAAGTAATCAAGATAAATAGTAATTTCATGTACTAAATTTAAAAAATCAAGATGAATGCAAAAGAAATCTGTAATGAGCAAAATACCAACATCTTAAATAAGGCAAGATCAACATTACAGACTTTTTCCTTTTCTTGCAGGTTCCAATGGGGCTCAGCACTGCACTGGTGATACTTTTAAAGGTGCTGTTTTGTCATCATCCCAGTTTTCCCCAAATCCAAAAGAATTCTGCTATGTCTATCTGCTTTGGTACTTAAGGAACTCAAAGAAAAGGAATTGGATCCACATATGGTCATAGTCAGCAAGGATGAGAAGCTCCTTAGGGATGTGAGATGTGACGGAGACGCAGTATCTCAGGATGGATGTTCTCACTGATAATTAGAAATTATACACTGTGTGCTGGGACACAAAGAAATGCAAGGGACACTGGAAATTGAAGGAGGGAGGGTAGAGGGGTCTGAGTGATAAAAACTTACTGATTGAGTACTGGGAACACTATTCTAGTGGGAGGCACACTACAAGGCTATCCATGTAGCAAAAACATTTGCACCCACTTGATATTTTGAAATAAAAATGAATTCTTCATCTCAGTTACATCTGACTTCCTTATGGAGCTTTTTATCCTTGCTGACTTTGATCAAAATGTGGATCCACAAGTTTTTTGGTAGAATGTTTAGGGTTTTCTAGATATAAGATTATATCCTTAGCAAATAGGGATAATTTGACCTCCTTTTTCCTGATTTGGATGCCCTTTATTTCCTTCTCTTATCTGATTCCTCTGTCTAGGACTTCCAATACTATGTTGACTGGAAGTGGTGACACTGTGCACCTTTGTCTTTTTCCAGTTCTTACAGAGAATGCTCTCATCTGTTCCCCATCTAGTAGGTTCTTAGCTGTGTGTTTGTCATCGTGGCTTTTATAGTTTTAAAGTATGTACCTTCTGAGCCGAATTTGTTAAGTGTTGTTATTATGAAAGGTTATGTTTTCATAAGGTTATGCTAGGTTTTGTTAAATGCATTCTCTGTATCTGTTGAAACAGTCATGTGGTTATTTATTTATTTTTTATTCTGTTTATGTGGGAATCACATTTATTGATTTATGTATGTTGAACCATCTTTGCATTCCTGGGATGAAACTCACTTGATCATGCTGAATTGCCTTTTTGATGTGCTGCTGAATTCCTTTTAGCTAGTATTTCTTTAAGGAATTTTTCATCTATCTTCAAAAGGGCTATTGATCTGTAGATTGATTGATTGATTGATTGATTGTTGTATCCTTTCCTGGCTTTGAGATCAAGGTGATACAGGCTTCATAGGATAAGTTAGTGAGAATTCCCTCCTTCTTGATGTTAAGGAATAATTTCTGAATGATAGGTATCAGTTCTTTGACGGTAAAATTCAGCTGTGAATCTGTCTAGTCTAGTGAAAATTTGGGGGAGGGGGTAGATTTTTGTTTTTTATTATTGCTTCAATCTTGCTGCTTGTTACCAGTCTGTTCAAGATTTGTATTTTGTTCTGATTCAATTTTGGGAGGATATGTGCTTCTAGGAATTTATCTATTTTCTCTAGGCTTTCTAGTTTGTGTGCATAGAGGTATTTTAATATTCATGCATGATATGATATTTTGTATTTCTGTGGTATCAGTTGTAAGTCTCCTTTTCCATTTCTGATTAAGCTTATTTGAGTCCTTTCTCTGATTTCTGGTTAATCTGGCTAGTGGTCTATCAATTTTGTTGATCTTTTCAAAGAACCATTTTTTTCTGTTTGTTTCTTTGGTCCTTTTTTGTTTGTTTGTTTCCTTTTTATTTAGTTCTCTAAGCATTGTTATTTGTTTTCTTCTGCTACTTTTGGGTACAGTTTGCTCTTCTTTTTCTATTTCCTTGATATTGACATTAATTTGTTAATTTGTGATTTTTTTCATATAAGCATTTAGGGCTATAAATTTCACTCTTAGGACTGTTTCTTCTGTCTCCATAGATTTTAAAAATTGTGTCCCTTTTTCCATTTAGTTTCTAAATCTTTTGATTTCCATCTTAATTTTATTATAGATCAAAGATTCCAGAAATTTAATCTCCATGACTTTATGTACATTTGAGAGTTTCTCTTGAATTTATTTTTCATTTTTATTTCACTATGTTCTGAGAAAAGATAGTATGATTTTGAATTTTAAAAAAATTTCTGAGAGTTCCTTTTGTGGTCTAAGGTATGATCAAAAAGGAGCAATTTGACAAGAAGATATAACCATTCTAAATATATATAATTGTCAAATTGCTCCTTTTACCATTCTATAAGGAGTGCATTTTTCTTTCTTTTGTTGCTTGTTGATTTAAAGTCTGTTTTATTTGATATAAGAATGGCTAAACCTGCTAGCTTTGGGTTTCCATTTGCATGTAGTATTTTTTTTATTTCCCTTAACATTGAGTCTTTTTGAGTCCTTGTAGGCTAGATAGGTTTCTTAGAGACACCAATATAGTTAGCTTGTGTGTGTGTGTTTTTAAATCCGTTTAGCTAATCAATGTCTTTTAAATGGGACATTAAGAACATTCACATTCAATATCAGTATTGATGTGTGGCATACCATTCTGTTCTAATTATGTTGGATGATACCTTGTTCAAGTTTCCCTCTTGTGTTATTGTTTATAAGAGCTATGACCCTTAACTTCCAGATGTTTTTGTAGAGGTGGGTATCTATTGTGCTGTTCTGGGTATAGTGCACTTTTGAGTATTTCCTGTAGGGCGGGTGTAGAAGTGACACATTCCCTAGCATTTGTTTATCTAGAAAAGCAATTCTTCATCATTTAGTTTTTCAAGAAACAAAATTTGGGGCTGGCCAAAATGTTTAAAAGTAAAAACGGGTCTCCAATCCACTCTGGCCTACAAGGTCTCTGCTGAGAAGTCTGTTGTTAGCACGATGGTTTTTCTTTTTAGGTTAGCTGTTGCATTCATTTTACAGCTTATAGAATTTTATCCTTCATTTTTACTTTGGTCAGGTTGATGATTATTTGTCTTAGAGGTGTCTTATTTGCTTTGAATCTTCCTGATGTTTGATAACCACCTTGAATCTGGAGATCTGAATCTCTGATAATATCAAGGAAATTTTCCTCAATAGTTCTCTCAAATAGGTTTTCCTCCTTCTGCTCCAGGATACTTAGAATTCATACACTGGCTTGGTTCATATAGTCCTGTATTTCTTTGAGTGATTGTTCATTTTTCTTTCTTCTTTTCTCTGCATCTTTGACTGACTGGGTTAGTTCTCAAGCTATGAGATTCTTTCTTCCACATTTTCTAGCCTATTGTTGAAGTTTTCTAATGTATTTTGAAATTCCATAAATGACTCTTTCATCTCTAAGTTGTTATAGCCTTTCTTATGTTCTTTATCTCTTTAGAAACTTTTTCATTTTTTTATGTGCAAAATATATTTTTTTTTACTTCTTTATGTTGGTTTTCATCATTCTCTTCAATGATAGACATCTTACTTGGCATCCATATTCTGAATTCCTTTTCTGATATTTTTATTTCTTTTTCTTGCTGTGTATTTATTGTTATCCTTTTGGGGTGTTAAATAACTTTATTTTTTTATGTTACCAGACTTTGCTGATTTTTTTCTCTTCTGAAACTTTTGTTTCTGGTATTCCCTTAACCTCTGTTGGAACTCAGGCCAGGAGCTGGGTAAGTTTCTCTCCATGAGGCCTGACACTGCAGGAGATTATTCAGCTTGGGTTTCCCCATAGCAGTGGAAGTGGAAGTGGCAGCTGGGTGAGATTATCTGGGCATTGGTTGTGGGTGTTGGAGTTGCAGACGTTCACTCAGCCCAGGTCCATGTGCAGTGACAGCGTGCAGCTAGTGTTTCCATGGTGGAGTGTTGGACCACACAGATGGGTTCCACCAGGTAGTGGGTGGGAGAGTAGGAGTGGGTCTGCAGGGCCAGATGGCAGTATGACAGCCTCAAGGGCTTGGCCATGGGGCCAAGTGGTGGTGGTAGGATCTTGCTAGGTGACCATGGATCTCCCTGTGGAGGTCCCACTGAGGCATTCACCACAAAGTTACATGGGTAGTATCAGTGGTGCCTTTTCTGTTTTAATCCCTGTGAAGGAGAGGGGCACTTGGCTCCCAGTCATGGGGTCCATGACAATGTCCCCTCTCCCTGCCTCACTACTCCCATTCTTGCCCAGGTGGGATGATGGGGTGGCTGCTGCAGCAAAGCAGAGGCCAGTATAGATCAGATGCTTTGGACCTGGTTACTGCTACTGGTGTCAGCAGCAGTATCTCGGTAATGGAAGATACCAGATCCCTAATGATCCATATGCCCAGATCCCTATACCCACACCCTAATGAAATGTCACTCTATAGTCTCCAATCAGCTCTCTGATTAGTCCTGAGGTCTGCAGTGGTGGGGAGGTCCCCTTTGCAGCTTGGGTAGCAGCATCTACAGAGGAAATGTGGAGCTCTTGGGTTCTTTCCTCTGGTCCTTTCTCACATGTGGACACCTTCCCCAGGTGCCTTCCAGTTTTGCCAAGTTCATCATCCTGTCTCCCACTCCTTTACTCTGAGTGTCCCCCATTGCTTCTCTGATGATTTGCAATGCTTTCTACAAGAAGGTTCATTTATAAGTGGACTTCTGCTTGCAACTTTCTATCCTCTCCTTGAGAGTGGTGTACTTAGAATTATGGACTACTTTTAGTCTGTCATAGGCTTAAATGTTTGGGAGGAAGAATTAAAGGACAACAAGAAATAAGCTCAAGAGGTGACTAATAGCTATCTAGGCAATTTGAAATTAACAATGCCTGTCCATATTTGTGGAAGGGATGAAACTGACACTAACTAGGTCAGCGGTTCTCAACTGTGGGTTATGACCCCTTTGGGGGTTGAACGACCCTTTCACAGGGGTCACCTAAATACATCCTGCATATCAGATATTTACATAATGATTAATAACAGTAGCAAAATTACAGTTATGAAGTAGCAATGAAAATAATTTTATGGTTGGGGTCACCACAAGATGAGGTACTGTATTAAAGGGTCATGGCATTAGGAAGGTTGAGAACCACTGAACTAGGTCTTCCTTTCTATTTTTAATGGGAGAATTAGAGATTTACATTGTATTATCAAAGGTTAGGGCAATTCTAAATGGCTGGGAATGCTTGGAAACTATTAAGGTGACTTGAATTTCATAATGTATCAGGTTAATTTGGTGTTATATTCATATCTGGTTGTCCTATTGAGACCAGAAAGCCATGACCTTTGCAAGCAGACATTTAGTGTGTGAGTCAGTTGAAGAAGCTCTCATGGGTGAGTGGGTCTCAATCAGTGGGGATTGGAGGTCTGGAATCTTCTTGAACTCTTTAGGTATACACTGAAGTTGACAGAAACTGCTGTGGACACTCAAAAAATATACACAGACTAACCAATGTGAAATTCCTTTCCAAAGCTCCCAGGCTGAATTCACTCAGGATCCAGCCAGGAAATGTGTGATTCTGGTAGCTAGTCCTGACTTTGTTTCTAACCCACTATCTTATTCATGGATCTTGGGGATTTTAGAGCTGATTTGGTTTCTGAGTTATCATGCCAGTTATACAGTACTTGGTACTGGTGTAGAGTCTGTGGGTCCCTTTTCCTATAGACTAGTGACTACTTCACTGATCTTGTCACTAGGGACTTAGGCTAAACTCTTAGTCTTTCCAAGTTGTTTGGGGATAATACATTAATTACTTACTTTATAAAGTAATAATCATGCTTGAAATAAATAATGTGTATGGCAATAATGTTTGACATATAAATCTATATTAGTTAGGTTTTTTGCATTAGTTAGTATTTTTGGTAGGTACAACCAAGATCCCTGAAATGAAAGTGAAGCAAAAAGCAAAGAAGTGAGCCTTGAATAGACACATGTTAAGTGGATAACTGTCTCAAGGAACTCTCGTGTCCATATTGAAGATATTTCCTAAAGACTTCCTACCTTCCTCGACTTACCAATTAATTCTTTATTTAACTCTATAAACATTTAGTGAATATCTACAATTCTAAATAGGGAGCTGGTTATCCTGAAGTGATATCGTATGATACATATCCCACACATTATAACTAAAAACATACAATTGCCAAGAGTGGAGATCTATTCTATTGCTAACAACTAAAGCACTAGAAACATTTTCTAAAAAGTGAGTTCGATGTGAATTTCAGGAGATTTGTGCTATATAAATTTTAGCTGTCAGAAAACTATGAGGACATCATAAAGTGAATGAACTGTGCTGCTACCAAGGGCAAAATTCTGTTGAAAACGGGTTGTCCTTTGGGCTCTGTCAGCTGCAGCCACACAGCAAATGCAAACTGACCATCTATCACTGGTGTCTCCGTTTACCAACATCATCACACTCTACTTACACAGCCACTTGTGACTGGAATCTTAGAGCATTTTTCTTGCTCAAATGAATGCTCGCTCTATCTTCTTGGGTTGGCTGAATATTTTCTTGTCTGTGACCCAGGGGGAATGAGTGACTCAGAGCAACATTAACCTTGAAACCCATGAGAGAGAAGTTCAAATCAAGTTAGCTTGGTTTGTTAAATCAGGCTTGCTAAGACTCTCTCACATGTTCTAGAATCACAGAGCAAGAAGCAACCAGATCATCAGCTAAACACTGTCACATTCAAACTATTTGTAACTGTCGCTGCTTTAAAATTGGTGTGAAGGTCATTTTGTCCATTCATTCCTCTGACATAGTATCTAACACAGCACCATAAACATCTAGGTTCTTGATAAAGACCACTGTAATAGATGAATGAAATCTGGTGTATGGCATTCTGTAAGTAAAAATAAGACTTAGATCAGCAGTCTCCAAGCTTTTTAACACTAGGTAGTAGTTTCATGGAAGACAGTTTTCCCCCTAGACCAAGGTTGGGGGAAAGCTGACAGGAGGCAGAGCGCAGGCTGCGATGTGAGCAGCAGGGAGCAGCTGTGAATACAGATGAAGCTTTGCCTGCTTACCGGCCACTCAGAGGGTGGGTAAGAGCAATGTTACCTATGAAACAATTCTTTAAAAGGTTTTGTTTCCGCAAAGGCTAGGGACAAAGACTTAACCTCTAGTTTTGTGCAGTTAACCCCATGGATCAACACCAAGGTGGAAGTTGTTGCTGTGGTCCAAAGATAAAACCTTCCCTTTTTTTTGGACTCTGACATTATCCAGATCCCTAGTTCTTAACCCTATCAAACTTATACCTTGAGATGTTTTAAGAAACACATATTTTGCAACATACACTTTGCTATCCTGAAATAAAATTTCATCTATAATTTTTAAAAATTCAATAATATGCCTTAAGTAAAAGAGAACTAAAAAGAGAAAATACAATTAAAGAAATTTATTTATTTAATTAAACGAATTCATTATAAGATGATATATGTTTTAATATGTAAATATGCAGAAAAACTGCACTAGAAAACAAAAAGAAGTAGGATGCATCAGCTACAAATGCACTTGGATACAAATTTATTGCACTGGGTATTCAAATACCATGAGTGTCACTGTCATTAGTGAAAGGATGTTCTTATATAATAAAAAAACTCTGGCATTGTTTCAAATAAAATAAAACATAGCCTTTTTTCAAGTTATAAAGTAGTTGCTTTCTGGAAACTCAGCATCTATTGAAACTGTGCCAAAAACACTCTGAATTTATATGTAATACAGAGTTAGATTCTAATCTTAGAAAATTATCATTTTTTCGCTTACATAAATATCCAATAGGATATTTAAAAGACAATTCAAAATAACAATTCCTTGTTATTTGGGACTGTCCTACATCTTACAGACACCTACTATTGGCCACAGCCCATGAAATACCTTTAGAACTTTTAATATCTAGAGTAAACAAAACATCCCCCAAATTTTCAAAATTGATCACTTAGAGACTGATTTAGCCCTCTAAAGCCTTCTCTAAATCTAAAAACCAGTATGGGAGGGGGGAGTAGGGTGGTGCCTGATAGGTGGAAGTGAGTGTCTAGGGGTACGTGAGTCTTGATGATTGGCTGGATCTGAGGAAGTTGGCTCGTGGCTGGGCTTGGGGCTTTCCAGGTGGTGTAAGAACAGTTGAGAAGCAGGGCGGTTGGTGTAAGAGCAGTTGCAAGCGGGGGAGGGGAAAAGCAACTGCCTATGCTCAGTTAACTGCCTATGCGGTTGCAAGGAGGGAGAAGCAACTGCCTATGCTCAGTTTTGAGCTCGAGCTCTACAGTCCAAGATCAAGGCATCAGCAGATTCAGTGTGTGGTGAGGAGCCACCTTCTGGTTCAGAGACAGCATCTTTTTGCTGTGTCCTCACATGGTGGCAGGAGCAAAGGAGCTCTCTGGGGCCTTATGTAAAAGTGTACTAATCCCATTAATGAGATCCCCACTCGCATGACCTAATCACCTCTCAAATTTCCCACCTCCTAATACTATTACCTTGGGTGTTAGTATTTCAACATATGCATTTGAGGGATCACATAAATATTCAATCATAACTCTGGGCTAAAGGGTAAATACATTTGTTGTTTTGCATGGTATTGACAAATTCCTCTTCATGAGGTTTATATCATTTTCCTTCCCAGTACCCTATATAAGAGTATCTCTTTCTTCACAGCCTTGCTAAAATACCATGTTGTCTAGCTTTTAAATGTTTCCCAAACTAGTAAGTACAAAATAGTATCTCAGTGCAGTTTTAAGATGTACATAATCTTATAATCTTTGATGGGTTTGTTTTTTTTTTTTTTTTTTTTTTTTTGAGACAGAATCTCACACTGTTGCCCCAGGCTAGAGCACCATGGCATTACATTAACCTCAAACTCCTGGGCTCAAGTGATCCTCTTGATCCTCTTACCTCAGCCTCCCATGTAGCTGGGACTACAGGTGCCTGACACAACTCAGCTAGTTTTTCTATTTTTAGTAGACAGACAGAGTCTCACTCTTGCTTAGGCTGGTCTTAAAACTCCTGAGCTCAAACACTCTACCTGCCTCAGCCTCCCAAAGTGCTAGGATTACAGACATGAGCCACTGCACCTGGGCAAGATGTTATGATGCGTGAGGTTGATGATTGCCTTTTATCTGATTAAGATAAATTTTCCCTTTTTTTCTTTTCACTTTTTTCTTTTTTTTCCTCTGTTCATTTCTTTAGTCAATTATTTTATAGATATTAATCTTTCTTCTGTTTTCAGAAACATTTTTATATTACAGATTTTAGCCTTCTGCGGTATAAATGAAAATATTTCCTCCAGTTTGTCATTTGGCTTTTGCTTTACATATTATCTCTCTTGTCATGATAAAAATTTGAATGTAATAAAATTTATCTCTCCTCTATTGCTTTTGGATTTGAATTACAGTAGGAATGATTTTTTTTTTCTGGACTTTAGAGAAATTCATCCGTGTTTCCCTCTAGTACTTGTGCTGATTCTATATTTTTATCTTAAACTTCATGTTCCTTGGAGTTTTTCCCTGTTAATAATATAAGAGATGGATCTGGCTCGGCGCCTATAGCTCAACCGGCTAAGGCGCCAGCCACGTACACCTAAGGTGGCGGGTTCGAATCCCCAGCCCGGACCCGCCAAACAACAATGACGGCTGCAACCAAAAAATAGCCGGGCGTTGTGGCGGGC
>CAUYTI010091892.1:0-12809 GCA_963575145.1 Galago senegalensis | reverse complement strand
GGAAGAGGTGAGGCTGAGGGTGTGCGGGCTGTGTAGAGTGCTGCTTTTCTTTTTTTTTTTTTTGAGACAGAGCCTCAAGCTGTCCCCCTGGGTAGAGTACCGTGGCACCACAGCTCACAGCAACCTCCAACTCCTGGGCTCCAGCGAGTCTCCTGCCTCCGCCTCCCAAATAGCTGGGACCACAGGCGCCCACCACAATGCCCGGCCATTTTTTGGTTGCAGCCGTCATTGTTGTTTGGCGGTCTGGGGATTTGAACCCGCCACCTTAGGTGTACGTGGCTGGCGCCTCAGCCTGTTGAGCCATAGGTGCCGAGCCAGAGTGCTGCTTTTCTTGAGATGTTTATTCTGACATCTGCTTAACTATAGACCCCAAACAAGACGTATGTTTTATTCATTTTTAATGCAGTTTCATTAAAAGATGAAAAAATCAGATTTCTCATGGATTTCCTCGGTAAGGATTTTATTGTAGTCCACATATCTCATTTTGCTTAAAGAAAGGGTCTGAATTGTCAATAAGTATCTATTATAGATCAAATTCATATTACTTTCCAAAAAGCCTTTTTTTTTTTTTGAGATAGAGTCTTACTTTGTCATCCTCAGTAGAGTGCCATTCATCATAGCTCACAGCAATCTCAATCTCTTGGGCTCAAGTGATCTTCTTGCCTCAGCCTCCCCAGTAGCTGGGATTACAGGTGCCTGGCTATTTTTAGAGATTGGCGGGGTGGAGGGTGGGTTAGCTCTTGCTCGGGCTGGTCTCGAACTGCTGAGCTTGAGCAATCCACCCACCTTGGCCTCCCGGAGTGTTAGGATTATAGCAGGTGTGAGCCACTGTGCCCAGCCAAAAAGCCTTTAAACATCAAGAGTGTGAAATAATTATTAAAGAATGTGTTTGAAATAGTTAAAGCAGTTTCTGTCATAGAAAGGAAGACAGATGTGTGGGGGTATGAAATTCTGAATTCCATTTGCATGGGAGCTGGTTCTCATTTGCCATGTGGTACAGAATATTCTTGGCATCTTCTGGGGCTTATTCTACACAGACTACTCCATGCTGAAACTACGTGTAGATAGCACTAGATTTCTCTTCCTCTATTTTTTTCCTAAGCCATTTCTTCTTCCTCAAGTACCTTGGATAAATGCATTAGTGAAGTGTTGCCAAGTTTTTTTTCCTCTATGAGTAGTTTAGTCTTTTGTTATTTTTGTTTTTGTTATTTAGCCATCCATAGTAGATCCAGTTTTTATCTATTGATGGGTGGTCAGGCAGACCAGAGAGAGGTAGATAAAACACCCAGACCTCCTGCCCATGTCTCAGATCTATCTTACAGTCTGTAGGGACCCAAGAGCTTTCTGAATTTTACACACGATGATTACTACAGTACTTTATGTTCTTGATACCGGAATTTCGTCTTCAGTAGGTTCTTGGTCTTGGTGATTTCAAAGAATGAATCTGTGGACCATAGACCAGTGGTAAGACAGGATTTATTTACAGAAAATAATACAGAAACACCAGAGCTCCTGGCAGAGAGAGAAAAGCCAAGTCCGGAGAGAAAAGCCCCCTCTCTCTGGGCTCTTTGTCTAGAGGTATATATAGTTGCATGGGGCCCTCTGTAGTTACATTTAGCATGTCTGGGACATGTCTGGGACTTGAATAAATGGCTACAATCCCTTTCATTCTCAGCCTTAGGAAACTTACATGAAATTGACCAGGCCTAGGAAATAGGGGTTCCCTATTCAGCCCTAAGTGCAAGGGAAGGAAACCAAAGGTGCTGGTGTCTCCCCAGCAGTTGTCTGGCCCCTTGGGCTACTGGGGCCTTCTGTGGGAGTCTGTGGGGGGTCCCTCTGGCCTACCCTCCAGCCCACTGGTTCCTCTGCTGGCTGCCACTACACCAATACCACCAAGGTGGAGGCAGCCGTCTGCCCCCCAGCTCCATAAGCTGGTTGGGATGCCACTTGTCCTGTATCAGTCTCAGTATGTTTGGAATCAACAACTTTAGAATGATCACTTTTTGTTTCAATAAAAATCATCGGCCAGGGTATAAAGTTTGTGGAACAAATAACCAAAGGTGAAGTAAAAGGAAAAAGTTAGCCTCTCTCTCTCTGTCTTTTTTTTTTTTTTAAGACAGTCTCACTCTGTCACTCAGGCTAGAGGGGTCAGCCTAGCTGACAACAATCCAACAATCTCAAACTCTTGGGCTCAAGTGATACCCCTGCCTCAGCCTCCCAAGTAGCTGGGCCTACAAGCACTGACTACAAAGTTCAGCTAATTTTTTTTTCTTTTCTTTCTTTCTTTTTTTTTAACAGAGACAAAGGGTAGAGTGTCGTATCACAGCTCACAGCAACCTCCAGCTCTTGGGCTAACCCACCACTCTCAGTATATGGGGCCAGTGCCCCACTCACTGAGCCACAGGTGCTTCCTTAGTTTTTCTTTCTTTTTTTTTTTAGACACAGAGTCTTACTTTGTCATTCTCGGTAGAGTGCCGTGGCATCATAGCTTATAGCAACCTCCACCTCCAGGACTTAGGCGATATCTTGCCTCAGCCTCCCAAGTAGCTGGAACTATAGGAGCCTGCCACAATGCCTGGCTATTTTTTTTTTTTTTTTTTGCAGTTTGGCTGGAGCTGGCTTTGAATCTACCATTCTTGGTATATGGGGCCAATGCCCTACTCAATGAGCTGGAGGTGCCGTCCATAATTTTTCTTTCTTAAGTAGAAATGGGGTCTTGCTCTTGCTTATGCTGGTCTCAAATTCCTAAGCTCGGCTTGGCATCTGTGGCTCAAGTGGCTAAGGCGCCAGCCGCATACACCTAAGGTGGCAGGTTCAAATCCAGCTTGGGCCCGCCAAAACAACAATGATGGCTGCAACCAAAAAACAGCCAGATGTTGTGGTGGGCACCTGTAGTCCCAGCTACTTGGGAGGCTGAGGCAGGAGACTCGCTTGCACCCAGGAGTTGGAGGTTGCTGTGAACTGTGATGTCACAGCACTCTACCCAGGGGGTTAGCTTGAGGCTCTGTCTCAAAAAAAAAATTCCTAAGCTCAAGGGATCCTCCTGCCTCAGCCTCCCAGAGGGCTGGGAGTAGGGGTGTAACCACCCAGCCCTAATTTAGCCTCTTTAAAATAGAAACATTTAACTTTAAAAAAGTTTTATTTATTTTTTAGAAAGAGCCACTTTGTCACCCTTGCTAGAGTGCTGTGGCATTATAGCTCATAGAAACCTCAAACTCTTGGGCTCTAGTGATTCTCTTGCCTCAGCTTCCCGAGTAGCTGGGACTACAGATAACCTCCACAATGTCCAGCAATTTTTTTTTTTTAAGAGATGGGGTTTGGGATGGGGAATCTCACTCTTGCTTAGGCTGGTCTCAAATCAGTGAGATCAGGCGATCAGTGAGATCACCTACCTTGGCCTCCCAGAGTGCTAGGATTATAGGCGTGAGCCATCTTGCCTGGCCTTTTTTTTTTTTTTTTAAGAGGGATTCATACTCTGTTGCCCTAGGTAGAGTGCTATGGCCTCAGCCTAACTCACAGCAACCTCAAACTCCTGGGCTCAGGCTATCCTCTTGCCTCAGCATCCTGAGTAGCTGAGACTACAGGCACATGCCACCATTCCTAGCTAAATTTTCTACTTTTTGTAGAGACTTGCTCTTGCTTTTGCTCAGGCTGGTGTTGAACTTGAGCTCAAGAGATCCTCCTGCCCGGAGTGCTAGGATTACTGAAGTGAGCCACTGTGCCCAGCCTAAATTCATTTTTATATGGGGAAAGTTTGGTAGTTTCATGATGTGAATATCTACCAAACACATGGACTTCGTGTGCTACTGAAGTTCATCTTCATTTGAAGTTGACAGTGAGGTCAATTCCTTGACTGAGCATGCTCATGGGATGGATGAACTATGCTGAGATTCTAAACTTACAGAGGTAGCCTTACTTTCTGAGTTGCAGGCATATATAGCAATTCCTGGTTAGCTTTCAGTCTGAAAAAAAAAAAAAGTAGAATACAAAGAAAAAAGACACTCCAAATACTAAACACACTTGGCTTAGGCATAATACGTATATTAAGCCAGGTATGTTAGTACTGGCACTTATTTCTCCTGAGGCCCTAAAATACTGTATGCCTGAGGTAGACTGGAGTGACGGTCTGCTATCATTCAGTAATGAGGGTAACCCTGTTGACCCGTCAGGATGTGCTTTGTAGTTTTCTCCATCTCTTCTACCACTTTTTATTATTCACGAAACTTACTGGCGACAGTGGCACAAATGTAGAAGAACCAGCTCACTTGGTTCAAACCCATAATTTCATCAGCATGCTAGCTAGCTGGCTGAGCTCTCCTGGCACTGAGATCATAATAATGATCTCATAACTTCACATTTGAGCAGACATTTACCTTTTAAAAATTGCTTTCACATGAGTAGTATAATTCCATCCCATCTGTACAATAACTCGAAAAAGTAACATTTTAAATGTATCCAAACTAAGTCCCCAAGAAGTCAGGTGTCTTTTCCAGTAAAAGGAGAGGTGGGACTCACATCTAGAACTTTCTCCTCACTAAAACAAATGTTCATCAATACTTGATTGGATGACGTATGATAAAAGGTTTAAGAATTGTGAGATGCTCTAGATGAAAGGATTTTGTTTTTCTTTATTTTTTGTTGTTGTTTTTCTTTTTTTTGACACAGAGTCTCACTACATTGCCCATGGTAGAGTACTTTGGTGTGACAGCTCACAGCAACCTCAAACTCTTGGGCTCAAATGATTCTCTTGCCTCAGCCTCCCAAGTAGCTGGGACTACAGGTGCCTGCAACAACGCCCAGCTGCTTTTTTGTTGTAGTTGTCATTGTTTGGCACTCCTGGGCTGGGTTTAAACCTGCCAGCTCCAGTGTATGTGGCTGGCGCCCTAGCTGCTGAGCTACAGGCGCTGAGCCTGAAAGGATGTTTTGAGTTGTGGTACCCATCGTGACCTGAAAAGATAGACTCAGACCCCACTTAGATGCAATTAATTGGTGATTTATTACACCTGCGCAGGGGACTGCGGCCCTGAGAGGCAGTTGGCCCTGAAGTGGAGGGCAGGTTGTCTTTTATACTCTTTTTTTGTGTAGCTAAGCAAGCAAGCTAATACAGAAGTGGAATGTTGTGGTTAGCTTGGGGCAGGGTTACAGCTTGGGTAACAATGGTTACAGCTTGGGTAACACAGCTTGGGTAGGTTTCCACCATTGTTTGTCCACAGGGAACCTGGTTTTTTTTTTTGAGTGTGTGAAACTTAGGACTTTCCATGCTTCCTCGTTCTGAAGCCTTTTCTCCGAATCAACAGGGGGTGGGGGGGAGTGGCGCTGGGGGATGGGCTGGGAACTTGCCCGTTATAGAGTACACAAATATATGAAGGTATCTGGAAAAGTAGTTTTCTTTTTTTCTTTTTTTTTTTTTTGAGACAGAGCCTCAAGCTATCCCCCTGGGGGGAGTCCCATGGCCTCACAGCTCACAGCAACCTCCAACTCCTGGGCTCAAGCGAGTCTCCTGCCTCCACCTCCCAAGTAGCTGAGACTATAGGCGCCCGCCACAGAGCTGGCCATTTTTTGGTTGCAGCCATCATTGTTGTTTGGCGGGCCCGGGCTGGGGATTCGAACCCGCCACCTTAGGTGTATGTGGCTGGCGCCTTAGCCGCTTGAGCCACAGGTGCTGAGCCTGGAAAAGTAGTTTTCAACAGAGATTAGTCACTTAAAATTTAACTCTAGACCCAAGACTATACACAAGAATCCACTAGGGAACTATGGGAATAAGACATATGGAGTGTCGACTTATGTGAAACAGACAGTAAGTACAAGGCTGATTTAGAGAAGAGAGGAAACCACAGGCTGAAAACAGAGATAATGTTATTGGGTAGATGGGACTGAAGTTAGACTTAAAGAATGTGCAAGACTTAGGTGGAAGAGAAAAGGGGAAAGGGCATTATAGGACATTGGGAACACCCCAGCCCATATTCCAGGTGAGGATTAGTGGAAAAGATGTGTCGAGCGGTGCCTGTGGCTCAAAGGAGTAGGGCGCTGGCCCCATATGCTGGAGGTGACAGGTTCAAACCCAGCCCCGGGCAAAAAAAAAAGATGTGTCTGATTGCAAGAGGGACTGACCAGAGGTCTAGACTGGGAAGTCATGGGAAATGAGGTTGAATAAGGATATGGGCCACAGATCAGAGGGCATCTTCAGTGCCTGACCTAGACACACACACTGCCTTGGTGCTTACAGGATGAGTGCTGCCAGGAAGAATATGTTCCTGGGCTCTGTCCTAGCATCAGGCTTTCCTTGGCTTAGAGGTGGCATTTTCCGGTGTCTTTATGTGTTTTCACATCATTTTCCCTCTGCTATTGTGTCTGTATCCAGATGTCCCCTTTTCATGAGGGTATCAGTCAGATTAGATTAGGGCTCCCCCTAATGACTTCATTTTACTTTATTTACCTCTGTAAAGACTCACCCTGTGTACTGTACAAACTCAAAAATCTGAACTCTGAAATGCTGCAAAATCTGAAACTTTTCGAGCACTGCCATGATGTTCAAATGAGTTCAGATTTTTAGATTTGGATGTTTCAACCAGTGAGGATCTGTAAGTATTCCAAAATACAAAAAAATCTAAAAATCCCAAAACGCTTCTGGTGTCGAGTTTCAGATAAAGGATGCTTAACCTATGTTTCCAAGTAAAGTCACATTCCAGCGTACTGGGAGATTTCAACATATCTTTTTGGAGGGATGGAGACACAATTCAGTTCACAACAGGCACCATTAGAGAGGCTTGACCTGCACAGTGAGAGGAAAAAATTGTCTTAGTAAAGGTGGACAGACGAGATTACAGTATGTTCCAGAGAGAAGGGAGGGGGCTAAAGGCTGGAGGTGAGAGATGGAGAAATCAGGCAACATCAGGGGACATTTCAAAGGCAGATTTGGTAAGTCTAGAACATAGCAGATCACGGACCATTTCTCTGTATCCTGACTCCTCTGATCTAGATAAATGACAGTGGGGCTGCATGTCTTCAGGGCTTCTGGGCTGGGAGAAGGACCAGTTGTGATGTGTTGGCAAATTCCCACAGTTAAGAGTGTTGGGGGCCTAATGTAGCCCTACAAGAACCCTTCCCTCCACCCCTTCTTTCCTCTTAGAACAAAAAGCCTACCTGGCCGCTCCCCAAGAATTTCACCTGAAAGACTCTAGCCCTGCAGAACCTTTCAGCAAGCTGTAGGAACTTCCTTCCCTTACTCCTAGTATAAAAAGAGGCCTCTATGGCTCAGCACCCTAGTGGTTACGGCACCAGCCACAAACACCAAGGGTGGTGGGTTTGATCCCAGCCGGCCCAGGCCAGCTAAACAACAGTGACAACTACAACCAAAAAAAATAGCTGGGCATTGTGGTGGGTGCCTGTAGTCCCAGCTACTTGGGAGGCTGAGGCAAGAGAATCGCATAAGCCTAAGAGGTGGAGGTTGCTGTGAGCTTTGACATCACGGCACTCTACCAAGGGTAGCATAGTGAGACTCTGTCTCAAAAAAATAAAAGCCTCCAACCACCCTTGGTGCAGATGCCATCTTTGCCCTCTCCAGGTGGGTCTCTGTCCCTTTTAATAAACCTGGCCTGAACCTCTCGACCCTCAGTCTCTTCTCTGGGTGCTGCCTCCCCACCTTTCAAAGAGGATTGCTAAGAATGAGTACATTAAAGAAGTGAAGGAGAAATGGTGAAGTTCTCTACCCGCAAAGCTGAAGAAAACCGTTTCCAATAGAAGTTATGGTACCAGGAGCCACAGGAAGGTGAGGGGTAAACAGGCTGAGGGGTCTGAAGGCAAATGTGTTGGGGAGGACTTTGGTTTCAGCTGGAATGAGGACATTGGCAAGAGAAAGTCCCAAGGAAAGGAAAGAAGGAAAAAGGACAATAATCATAAGCTGTCAGGATTGAAAAAAGGCTGTGTGTGTGTGGGGGGCATTTATTTGAAGGTCGTGTTTTTTTGAGATATCATTTACATAAGTAAAATCCATCCTTTCTAGTATTCAAGTCTTTTTGACAAATGCATACAGTTCTGTAACCACAACCACTGTCAAGATATAACCAGTCACATCACCCCCCAAATTCCTTCTTTTAGAAGATACCAATGTGTATTTGAAGTCAGAAGGGAGGGAACCCCCAGGAAAGGAGGAGATGGGGTAGGGTAAAGAGGAAGGAGGTAGTTGAGGGGGTGAGGCCTGGAGGTGGTAGGGAAGCGGGTGGACCACTCAGGACGGGTTAATTTTGGTGAAAAGGAACATTTTCTCCTCTTCCTATGAAGCAGAAGGAAGGATGAATGCCTACATTCAGAGGCAAGGATGTCTTGGTGGGTGAGTTCCAAAATCCTGCCAGCAAAACCATAGCCTGCTGAGCAAGGTGTTAAGTGTCATATTCCATAACTTCCACCTCAGAGGCATTATTTCCTGCTGCGATGACTGTCTCCAGAGCTCTAATGTGGAGTGCAGGCACAGAGCTGGTGTGCTTTGAGCCATGTGCCCAAATCCTGCCCCCATGGAACACTGCAGCAATTATAGAACTAGGTACTTCCAAATTCTCCAGAATACATCTGCATCTTTTCCTGTACCATACAGCAGGAAAACTTGGCAAGAAAAAAGGCTTCAATCCCCATAAATACTCCTGGCAGGTGTAAATGAGTCACTGCTGAAGAGGGAGCGTCCACAGACATGTCCTCGGGGCATGGTTTGGTGAAGAGATTTGATTCACATCATGTAATACTTAAGATGTAAAATCAGGCTGGGCATGGCAGCTCATGCCTGTAATCCTAGCATGATGGGAGGCTGAGGCAAGAGGATCACTTGACTTCTGGAGTTTGAGACTAGCCACAGCAAGAGCTAGAAAAATCAGCTGGGTGTGGTAGCCTATACCTGCAGTCCCAGCTTTTAGGGAGGGAGTCTAAAGCAAGAGGATTGCTTGAGCCCAGGAGTTTGTTGCAGTGAGCTAGGCTGATGCTACTGCACTCTAGCCCAGAAGATAGAACCTTAAAAAAAAAAAAAGATGTAAAATCACCTCCAGGTGACATTTTCTCCCTAAGGTCTACAGATGTCACTATTATATATTCCTATCTTTGCAGTCCTACTGAGATCACCCCGCTCAGTGGGTGGGAGGCAGGGGTGTGTTGAACAGTGATTCTCAGGTTCAAGAGGGTTGTGAATCAAGTTAGTGAATTGCAACCAGCCTATTTAAAAAATGAAATACAATGAGATAGAAATATAGCAGAGGGCATGGGGCTACGGGTGATCGCATGCAAACTTTGTTTCAGTGAACTATATTTGTCTACATGGGATGCAAAGTAAACCATGGTTCTACTGCAGATCACAGACACAAATGCTTCTTCATGACCCTAGGGTGCTGAATGTCCTTGTGGGTTAGAGCCATGGTCTATAAAATGGTGATAGTAATCTGTTATATGACTATTGTAAAGTTTAAAGAGAAAATGCAAGGAAAGCATTACGTCCTGTGCCAGGT
The DNA here is from genome assembly GCA_963575145.1 of Galago senegalensis. NCBI lineage: Eukaryota > Metazoa > Chordata > Mammalia > Primates > Galagidae > Galago > Galago senegalensis. The sequence goes on along the minus strand of CAUYTI010091892.1, from coordinate 3,324 downwards.
TACTAGTCAGTGCTTATTATGATGATGATCTCTTCTTTCCTAGACCCAGAGCTCAAACCTTTGTTTTTAACCCAGACCTTTCTTCTGAGCCTAGAATTATGAATTCCTCAGCTGCCTGACAGCTCTACACACACAGTTGTTCCATAAGCCTCTCTCCTTTAACATGTCCAAACTGGAACTCAGCTCATGGCCACCTTCTCCCTCTAGTTCTTACCCCTCCAATGCCCTGTCCCACCTCCAAATGCTCCTCCTGGATCCACTTTTCTATGAAAAGTGCCACCATCAAGCTGTTACCTTGGCTGCCTGAGCAGCATCTGACTAATTCTTTCTAGTGAGAGAATTCTCAGCCTGAGTCATCATCACTCACTGATGACTGAAATTCTGCCCTTCCAGTCTCACCCCATTCCCACACCTCAGCTTGTGTGTGTGTGTGTCCCTCTTAGCCCTTCCTTTCTAAATCTTCAGTGACTCTCACGACTTCCAGGGTAGAGTTTACAACCTGCAGCCTACAGAGGAGGGTCCACAGTGGCCAGGCCTCTAATTCCCTGTTCACCCTCATTTTCTCTACTCCCAGGCATGTGCTTCGCAGGCTGGTAATTCCAGACTGGTGTAGTTAGTCTCCCCTCACTAACACACACACACACACACACCCCTTCAGGTTTCCTCTGCTCAGAATACTTGCTCCACCTTTTGCTGTATGGCTAACTCTTATCCATCCTTCAGGGTTCAGAACAAATTGGCTTCCTAGTCAGAAGGACTTAGGGTTGAATCCCTTAATTGATAGCTTGTAGCTGTGTGACTCTGAGAAGCACATTTCCGAATCAAAGAAAAGACTTTTTGAAGTCAGTTTGTGCACCTGCAAAATGAGAATAGCAATGCCTACTTCATAAAGTTGTCAGAATAAAATGAGTCATCCTATGTAGAGAACAGTGCCTGGTGTACACTGAGTAATTAATAAATGGCTATGACTGTTTTTAATTCTTAAAAAGGCTGAATTTGCCTGCTTCTGGATGGGTGCTTCTTGCAGACCTGACTATCCCTTCTGACCACATTACCCTTCCCACTCCTCTTCCATGACCAGTCCCTGCCCATCTCTCAAGATTCAACTTGAGTGTCACCACCTCTGGGACCTTCGCAGGGCATCAGATTCTTGACCATCTGAACTGCGAGGCCCTCTTCTCCCAGATCCCACATCCAAGGTTCCTGAGGGGCCCATGAGCTCCTCAGTCCATGCAGGTTCCTGATACATAGTGCGTGATCAGTGAATGTTTCCTTGATGAATGAATGAGTGAACTGTTGTCATAACTTCCTTACTGGTGTTCCTGCTTTCTCTCCTTCAGGAAATTCAGCCTATTAATTGCGATCGGATTAGTCTTCTTTTTTTTTTGAAACAGTCTCACTCTGTTGCCCCAGGCTGGAGTGCTGTGTTGTCAGCCTAGCTTATAACAATCTCAAACTCCTGAGTTTAAGTGATCCACCTACCTCAACCTCCCAAGAATCTGGGACTACAGACACTCAATACAATGCCCAGCTAATTTTTCCAGAGATTTTATCATAGAGATAGCACTCTAGTGTCCTCTCTAGTTCTCTCTCTTGTTTTGCCTGTCACATTCTCTTTCATTTATTTACTGGGCAACGGACTAAGTCAGAACTGTTGTTTTCTTTCTGTTTCCTTCTGACTAAGAGAAAAAGTTACCTTCTTATTTGTAATTGTCAAAGAGTATAATCACCACAGTGCTGCTTTGAATCTCCTTGGGTGTAAAAGCACCTTGTGTCTAGTAAGCATAAGCATCACTGTGGCATGAAAGTGGAATGAATGGGCCTGGTGTAGAGGCTCATGCCTGTAACCCTTGCCAAGGCAGTAGATTGCTTGAGCTCAGGAGTTAGAGATCAGCCTGAGCAAAATTAAGAGCCCATCTCCACTAAACATAGAAAAAACTAGCTGGGCCATGTGGCGGTCACCTGCGGTCCCAGCTAATTGGGAGGCTGAGGCAAGAGCATCCCTTAAGCCTAGGAGTCTGAGGTTGCTGTGAGCTATGACACCACGGCAGTTTAGCCGGGATAGTAGAGTGAGACTCTGTCCTAAAAAAAAAAAAAAAAAAAAAAGAGGTAAGTTGAATGAATGAATGAATGGATAAATGAATGGTGTGAATAAGTGGCCTATACCAGGTTTCTTCTTATCCTCTCTCTTCTCTCTTATCTTTACCTTTTTTTCTCTGCAACAAAACAACTTTTTATTTTTTATTTTTTTTTATTTTTTATTTTTTTTTGAGACAGAGTCTCAACTTGTCCCCCTGGGTAGAGTGCCATGGCATTACAGCTCACAGCAACCTCCAACTCCTGGGCTCTAGCGAGTCTCCTGCCTCTGCCTCCCAAGTAGCTGGGACCACAGGCGCCCACCACAACGCCCGGCTATTTTTCGGTTGCAGCCGTCATTGTTGTTTGGCGGGTTCCGGGCTGGGGAATCGAACCCGCCACCTTAGGTGTACGTGGCTGGCGCCTTAGCCGGTTGAGCTATAGGTGCCGAGCCAACAAAACAACTTTTATTAGGTAATATCTCCTTTGTTCATCTTTATCTTAATAAAAAACAAAATTTTAGAGTAATATAAACTATCCATGCGTGACAGCATCCTAACTTTCTACAGCAGTAAATATGGTCCCTAGATAAAGGCTGAATAACATACCCATGATTTCTTATTTGGCTTAAGTACAAAAGATTGCTGCTGACAAACTGCATAAGAATTGCTAGGCTATTTTTGAAAATATTTAAGGCCAGGCAATAAAAGCAAAACACAACCTCTTATTTGGTAGTGTTTTGATCTCAGTATTTTTTTTAGGTTCTTAAATTGAAGGGCATAATAGTTTATATATTTGTATAAGCAATAAATATTTTTTCTTACTTGACAAAAAAGAACATCAGCTAACATTTAATAATTCAACCACTTTCACCTACTGTGAGAAGACTTAGTCTAAGAGTACATGGTGTCCTTTCTTACACTGCTTCATCAATAGGAGGGTACTGCCTATGCTCCTAGGACTCTACATATTTGTTAAGAGCTCACTGCCCATATTTTGCTGTGAGTAATGAATCTTTTCTTCCCCCAATTTTTGAGACATGAATAAGGATTTTTTCCTTGTATATTTTTTTGATTCTTTTACTTATGCATCGAAAGTGTAACTCTAGGCTCGGCGCCTATAGCTCAACCAGCTAAGGCGCCAGCCACATACACCTAAGGTGGCGGGTTCGAATCCCCAGCCCGGACCCACCAAACAACAATGACGGCTGCAACCAAAAAATAGCCGGGCGTTGTGGCGGGCGCCTGT
>CAUYTI010091891.1:0-11067 GCA_963575145.1 Galago senegalensis | reverse complement strand
GGCTCAAGCGAGTCTCTTGCCTCCGCCTCCCAAGTAGCTGGGACCACAGGCGCCCGCCACAACGCCCGGCTATTTTTTGGTTGCAGCCGTCATTGTTGTTTGGTGGGTCCGGGCTGAGGATTCGAACCCGCCACCTTAGGTGTACGTGGCTGGCGCCTTAGCTGGTTGAGCTATAGGCACCGAGCCATTTTTTCTTTTTTTTTGAGACAGAGTCTCACTCTGGTACCGTGTCTGGAGTGGCATTATAGCTCACAGCAACCTCAAGTTCTTAGATACAAGAGATCCTCTCGCTTTGGGTTTTTTTTTTTTTTTCTACTTTTAGTAGAGACAGGGTCTCACTATTGCTCAGGCTGGTCACAAACTCCTGAGCTCAAGCAATCCACCCGCCTCGTCCCCCCCAGAGTGCTAGGATTACAGGTGTGAGCCACCTGGCCCAGCTTTGTCAAGGTCTTAGAGGAGATTTTTGTTCACTTAGGGGATCTCACATGGTCCTCTTTGGGTAAGAGACTTAGATTCCCAATTGATGGCACAGACATCAAAATCCCTGGACATTTTTTGTGTTTTGCCCACTTTTTGTGTTATGTTCTCCTTAATTGTTTCAGAGACAAGAACCCTCAAAGAAGTGGTGGATTTTCTACTTACGTATTCTAATATTTAGTGCCTTGGTTAACATGAATTTAATTCATTCAACCCTGGAATGAAAGGCCACCAAAGGATGTGATGATCCATGACCTGCCATTTGCATAATTTATTGAGTTCCTAGGTTATACCAGTGTACATACAGTATACACGTCCTCCTAGCACTCAAAGCCGTCTCATGAAATAGTTACAAGTTTCCATTTTATGTCAAGGAAACTGTTAAGGGAGGAAACTTGCCCACAACAGTCCCCAAGCAAGCTGACCCAGGTAGTGAGCCCAGCTCTGCCTGCCTCGAACGCTCATACACATCCTATTCAACCGTGATGCACACACTAAATTTCACCCCACAATGACTCATAAAATCTCGCAGCCAGAAAGGCTCTGGAGGCCCCTGGGCCTAGCCTCCGCCCACTACGGGAATAGATGGTTATCCAGTTTCTGATCAAATGCCGCCAGTGACAGAGAATCCACCACATGACAAGGCAGTGTCCCCACACTGTCGGAAAGTTCCTCCACTTTGAATCGGGGTCTTCCGTGTAGCCTCCATTTCTTGTGGGGGTTCCCACTAACTCCCGGGGACTCGGGAGAGAAATGACTCAATAGTAACAGGAAGGAAATCTAACTGAGCACCCCACCCCTGGTGAGGGTAGCTGCAGGTGACCAGCAAAGGAGGGGTAGGAAGGCTGTGCCAAGGAGAGGGAAAGGCCCAGAGAGGCGAGCAGGAGGGCCTCGTGGGCCCTCATCTCCGGGACCTTTGCAGTGGCCCCACCTGTTCCCTCCTGCCTCTATTCCTGCACCCTGCAGCACCTGGGAGGGCAGCGGTGGATAGTGGGAAGAGTGCCGGACACGCTGTTAGCTGGGCCTGCGATCCCACCCCAGCCCCAATGCTGACCTGCTGTGTGACTTGGGCAAGTCGCTTCACTGCTCTGACATTTCCTCAACTGGCAAACAGAGGCATAGTGAGCATTAAAGGGGGAGGTGTGTGAAGCGTGTACAGAACTGCTCAGTTATAAGCAAACAACAACCAGATGGAGAAGCAGGCTAGGGTGGTTGGTTCAGTGCAGGCTTGGAGTTAGGCTGTCCTCGCTTTGTTGTTTAACTTTTTTCTTGAATGGCAGACAGTCCCGGCTGACAATCCAACTTTGGCTGCTTGCCTGTGGACCTCAGGGAAGCCACTTAACCTCTCTGCTTCAATTTCCTCATCTCTAAAGCAGGAGTTAATAGCAGTGTCTACTTTTTGGTGAAGGTGGAGCAAGGTGGTATGTGAGAAGCACACAGCGTAGGGCCATAGGGCCGAGAGAGTTAAGTGCTTAACACGAGTTGGCAACTACCCCTCCTTCCTCTGAGAGCGCAGACTTCAACCTCCCACTTCTTACCCACCCACCCCACCCCCATTTTAAGAAGAGGGAACACCTGTGAGCTTGGAAAGAAGCTGGCTCATTTAAACATCCTTGGCCCATGAAAAGGGGGAGCCCTCTTCTCAAGATTTTCTCTCTTTCCCCACCTGCCCCAGAACCTCTCTCTGAGTTATAACTCCTGTTTGTGACTCAATCTGAGACTTCCTTTTACAATTTCCTCTGTTTCTCTTTGCTTCTTCCACTCCACACCTACCCCTTTAGGCTGTGGGCTGAGTTGAGAAATCAAGGGGTGGATGACACATGTCTGAGCAGGGCATGAGGCTTGCACCTGGGATGGGCCTGGGGTCACTCATCCATTGAATCTTCTTGCCAGGGCTGGATCTGGGCAAAGTCATTCCTGCTGTTGCTATGGAGCATGACATTTCCTGGGCCCTTTGCATGGGCTTCGATGCTTCAACGAGCAGGGCGTTGGAACCAGCAGGCACGAATGAGGTCAAATCTCTCAACACTAGCTACTACTGGCTGTGTGATCTTGTGCAAATCACTTGGGTTCTCTAAGCCTCATTTCTCTCACCTACAATCTATCCTCAGAGGGTTGTGGAGGGGACAGAAAGAAATAATGAGAGTAAACCTGATCTCTGTGCATAACAAAGTTGCAAGAATCTTCAGAGTCAAGTGAAAACTTCTGGAACCAGGCAATCTTTACTTAGGGTCCATGGCATTCCTAGGCATGTGGAAATATCGGAGTAGTATTCAGTTGAATGAATATGCCACATTCCTATAATCCATTCATCTGTTGATGGACATTTCTGTTTTTCCAGATCGGGGATAGTAGGAATATTCATGCCGGAACCCTTGTGTGGACTGATGTTTACATTTCTCTGGGTAAATATTTAGAAGTGGTATCACTGTGTCACACAATAGGTGTCTGTTTAATTATGTAAAAAGTTACTAAACTGGTTTCCAAAGTGGTTGTGCTATTTTACACTCTCACCAAAAATGTATGAAATTTCCAGTTGATTCGCAGCCTTGCCAATATCTCTGGTATTATTATTCGTCTTTTTTAACTTTAGTCATTCTAGTGGGCAGGAAGTGGCTTTTTCTTGTGTATTTAATTTGCATTTTTCTAATGACATTGAGCATATTTTCATGTGCTTTTTTTTTTGAGATAGAGTCTCACTATGTCACATGGTAGAGTGTCGTAGTGTCACAGCTCACAGCAACCTCAAACTCTTGGGTTGAAGTGATTCTCTTGCCTCAGCCTCCTGAGTAGCTGGGACTACAGGCACCCACCACAATGTCTGGCTATTTTTTTATTGTAGTTGTCATTGTTGTTTAGCAGGCCCAGGCTGGGTTTGAACCCACCAGTCCTGGTATATATAGCTGGCGCCCTAACCACTGAGCTTAAGCAATTCTCTTGCCTCAGCCTCCCAAATAGCTGGGACTACAGGTGCCTGCCACAGTGCCCAGTTATCTTTTTGCTCACCGAGCCGATGTGCTTATTGACTATTGTTATGTAATCTTTTATCTGTTCAAAGCTTTTGCCCCATCAGAAAACTTGTTTATCTTATAGATTGTAAAGAATTCTGTGTATATTCTGGATATAAGACCTTTATCAGCCAGGTGCTGTGAAGCATGCCTGGAGTCCTAGCTACTTGAGAGGCTGAGCCAGGAGGATCGATTGAACCCAGGAGTTTGAGGCTGTACTCCCTGTGATAGTGCCTGTTAATAGCCACTTCACTCCCACCTGGGCAACACAGAAAGATCCTATCTCTTAAAAGGGAAATAGGCCAAGGAAGGTGGATTGCTTGAGCTCAGGTGTTTGAGACCAGTCTGAGCAAGAGTGAGACCCTGTCTCTACTAAAAATAGCTTCGAGTTGTGGTGGGCACCTGTAGTCCTAACTACTTGGAAGGCTGATGAAAGAGGATCATCTGGGCCCAAGAGTTTGAGGTTGGCTCGGCACCTGTGGCTCAAGCGGCTAAGGCGCCAGCCACATACACCTAAGGTGGCGGGTTCGAATCCCCAGCCCAGGCCTGCCAAACAACAATGATGGCTGCAACCAAAAAAATGGCCAGGCGCTGTGGCGGGCACCTGTAGTCCCAGCTACTTGGGCGGCTGAGGCAGGAGACTCGCTTGAGCCCAGGAGTTGGAGGTTGCTATGAGCTGTGATGCCATAGCACTCTACCCAGGGGGATAGCTTGAGGCTCTGTCTCAAAAAAAAAAAAAAGAGTTTGAGGTTGCTGTGAGCTATGGTGACGCCATGGCACTCTACTCAGGGCAACAGAGTGGGACTCTGTCTCAAAAAGTAAATAAATAAAATAAATACAAATTAAAAATAAATAAAAAACAAAAGACCTTTGTCAGATAAATGTATTGTGAAAGTTTTCTACTGATGTGTAGCTTATCATTTCATTTGAAGAACAGAAGATAGGCTCGGTGCTTGTAGCTCAGTGGTTAGGGTGCTGGCCACATGTGCCCATGCTGGCAGGTTCCAACCTGGCCCAGGCCTGCTAAACAACAACGACGACAACAACAAAAAATAGCAGCGTTGTGGCGGGTGCCTGTAGTTCCAGCTACTTGGGAGGCTGAGGCAAGAGAATCGCTTGAGCCCAAGAGTTTGATTTGAGGTTGCTGTGAGCTGAGACACCATGGCACTCTACCAAGGGTGACATAGTGAGACTCTGTCTTAAAAAAAAAAAAAAAAAACAGAAGACAAGTTTTTAGTTTTTTTCCTTGAGACAGAGTTTTACTCTGTTGCCCCAGGCTAGAGTGCCACAGCCTCAACCTAGCTCAGTGCAACCTCAAACTCCTGGGCTCCAGCTATTTTCCTGCCTCAGCTTTCCCGGTAGCTGGGACTACAGGCAAGGGACACCACACACACCCCGGGTCTTGATCTTACCCAGCTAGTGTCCAACTCCTGACCTCAAGTAATCCTCCCAACGTGGCCTCCCAAATTGCATGGATTACAGTTTGAACCACTGCACCAAGCCTATGTGTTTGTTTTGTTTTGTTTTTTGGCCAGGGCCAGATTTGAACCCGCCACCTCCAGTATATGGGGCCGGTGCCCTACTCCTTGAGCCACAGGTGCTGCCTCCCTATCTGTCTGTTTTTATACCAAATATGGTGCTGTTGGGTGACGCCTATAGCTCAGAGGGTAGGGCACCGGCCACATACACTGAGGCTGGTGGGTTCAAACCTAGTCAGGGCCTGCTAAAATAATAATGATAAGAACAACAGAAATAGCCGGGCATTGTGGCAGGCACCTGTAGTCCCAGCTACTTTGGAGGCTGAGGCAAGAGAATTGCTTAAGCCCAAGAGTCTGAGGTTGCTGTAAGCTGTGACGCCACAGCACTCTACCCAGGGCAACAGCTTGAGACACTATCTCAAAATAAATAAATAAATATCATGCTGTTTTAGTTACTGTAGCCTTATAAGTTACTTTGAAATCAGGGAGTGTGATGCCTCCATCTTTGTTTTTTTCCGCTCAGGATTTCTTTGGTTATTTGGGTTCATTTTTGGTTCCATACAGATTTTAGGATCATTTTTCTATTTCTGTGAAAAATGCTATTGGTACTTTTTATGTGTGTGTGTTGCCCTTGGTAGAGTGCCATGGTGTCACAGCTCACAGCAACCTCCAACTCCTGGGCTTAAGTGATTCTCTTGCCTCAGCCTCCCCAGTAACTGGGACTATAGGTGCCTGCCACAGGCCTCATTATTTTTTGGTTGCAGTTGTCATTGTTATTTAGCAGGCCTGGGCCAGGTTCAAAGCCTCAGTGTATGTGGCCGGTGCCCTACTCACTGAGCTATGGGTGCCAAGCCAATGCTATTGGTATTTTGGTTGGGGTTGCATTGAATCTATAAATTGCTTTGAGTAGTATATATAATTTTTTTGGAGGAAAAAATTATGACTTTGGTTTGGTGTTTGTCAAAAGAAAATCTCTATTCCTTTATCTCATTTACCCTACACACTAAGCACTTTACTAGAGGTTTTAACATGCATTAGCTCATTTAATCATCAAAACAACTGGCTTGGCACCTGTGGCTCAAGCGGCTAAGGCGCCAGCCACATACACCTAAGGTGGAGGGTTCCAATCTAGCCCGGGCCTGCCAAACAACAATGACGGCTGCAACCAAAAAATAGCCAGGCGTTGTGGCAGGCGCCTGTGGTCCCAGCTATTTAGGAGGCAGAGACAGGAGACTCGCTTAAGCCCAGGAGTTAGAGGTTGCTGTGAGCTGTGGTGCCATGGCACTCTACCCAGGGGGACAGCTTGAGGCTCTGTCTCAAAAAAAAAAAAAAATCGGCTCGGCGCCTGTGGCTCAAGCAGCTAAGGTGCCAGCCACATACACCTAAGGTGGCAGGTTCAAATCCCCCAGCCCAGGCCCGCCAAACAACAATGATGGCTGCAACCAAAAAATGGCCAGGCATTGTGACGGGCGCCCGTAGTCCCAGCCACTTGGGAGGCTGAGGCACGAGACTCGCTTGAGCCCAGGAGTTAGAGGTTGCTGTGAGCATGATGCCATGGCACTCTACCCAGGGGGATAGCTTGAGGTTCCGTCTCAAAAAAAAATAAATAAAGTTGAGTTGCTTTAAAAAAAAAAATCATCAAAACATCTCACCTAAATAGTTATCATTATCTCCATTTAAACAAAAAATTGGACTCGGCACCTGTAGCTCAGCGGCTAGGACGCCAGCCACATACACCAAGCTGACAGGTTCAAGTCCAACCCAGGCCTACCAAACAACAGTGAGTGACAACTCCAACCGAAAAATAGCCGGCTATGTGGTGGGCACTTGTAATCCCAGCTACTCAGGAGGCTAAGGCAAGAGACTCGCTTAAGCCCAAGAGCTTGAGGTTGCTATGAGCTGTGACGCCACAGCACTCTACAAAGGGGCATATAGTGAGACTCTGTCTCAAAAATAAGTAAACGAAAAAATGGACTATCATGGAACTTAAATCAAATGAAATATCAAAGAACTTAAATCCCTTAATAGTTTCTTTTTAATATTTATGTATTTATTTGTTTATTTATTTTCTTGAGATATAGTCTCAAGCTGTTGCCCTGGGTAGAGTGCCATGGTGTCATAGCTCACAACAACCTCCAATTCTTGGGCACAAGCGATCCTCTTGCCTCAGTTTTTCTGTTTTTAGCAGAGATGGGGTCTCACTCTTGCTAAACCTGGTCTCGAACTTATAAGCTCAAGCAATCCCCCTGCCTTGGCCTCCCAGATAAATTTCTTAATAGTTTATGTTTATTGAGTGCTTTATAAGTGCCATGCACTGTAATAAATGCTTTGTTATATATCATTGCCTTTACTTACTTACCTGCGGAGTGAAGGCTTTGATTATACTCACTTTACTCATGAGTATGAGATTAAATTACCTACCCATTGTCACCCTGTTAGAAAGTGGTAGAGCTGATTACCCCCCACTGGAGTTGGCTTTACCCCCACTGTATTTTTGTTTGTTTGTTTTGAGACAGAGCCTCAAGCTGTTGAGGGTCCGGGCTGGAGTCGAACCCGCCACCTTAGGTGTGTGTGGCTGGCACCTTAGCCGCTTGAGCCACAGGCGCCAAGACATTTCTTGTTTTTACACTGTGATTTTGGGCAGGCCACTGGACAGCTTTGAGCTTTTTTTTGTTTTTTAGCATTAAGTTTTTTTTTTTTAATTTTTTTTTTTTTGAGACAGAGCCCTAGCTATTCCCCTGGGTAGGGTGCTGTGGCATCACAGCTCACAGCAACCTCCAACTCCTGGGCTCAAGCGATTCTCCTGTCTCCACCTCCCAAGTAGCTGGGACCACAGGCGCCCACCACAACACCTGGCTATTTTTTGGTTGCAGCCATCATTGTTGTTTGGCAAGCCCAGGCTGGATTCGAACCTGCCAGCTCAGGTGTATGTGGCTGGTGCCTTAGCCAGTTGAGCCACAGGCGCCGAGCCTAGCATTAAGTTTTTTAATGAGTAAAATTGGGGCAACTCTTTCATCTCACAAGATTGTTTTAAAGGCATGAAAGGAATTTGTATACCTTTAAAGCAATTTTCACATTTATTATCCTATCCAAAAGAATTATTTTTCATTAATGACATAAAAAACTAGGTATAGGAGAGTATATAAAAGAATAATTTGTTGGGGTGGCGCCTGTGGCTCAAAGGAGTAGGGAGGGTGCTGGCCCCATATGCTGGAGGTGGCAGGTTCATACCCAGCCCAGCCAAAAACTGCAAAAAAAAAAAAAGGATGATTTGTTTTAGGCTGGCATGGTGCCTCACACCTGTAATCCTAACACTCTGGGAGGCTGAAGCAGGTACATTGCCTGAGGTCAGGAGCTCAAGACCAGCTTGAGCAAGAGTGAGACCCTGTCTCTAAAAATAGCCAGGCATTGTGGCAGGCACCTGTAGTCCTGGCTATTCAGGAAGCTGAGGTAAGGGGTTGCTTGAGCCCAAGAGTTTGAGGTTGCTGTGAACTGTGATGCCACAGCACTCTATCAAGGGTGACCAAGTGAGACTTTGTCTCAAAAACAAACAAAAAGAGTTTAGGCAGCGCCTGTGGCTCAGTGAGTAGGGTGCCAGCCCCAGCCAAACTGCAACAAAAAAATAGCCGGGTGTTATGGTGGGCGCCTATAGTCCCAGCTACTCAGCAGGCTGAGGCAAGAGAATCACCTAGGCCCAAGAGTTGGAGGTTGCTGTGAGCTATAACGCCACAGCCCCTACCAAGGATGACAAAGTGAAGACTCTGTCTCTAAAAAAAAAAAAAAGAGTAACACCATTCTTAGCAAGAGAGCTCCATCTCTACTAAAAATAAAAAATAAAAAAAAAAAAACCAGAAGGGATTATGGTCGGCGCCTGTAGTCCTAGCTACTGGGGAGGCTGAAGCAAAAGGATCTCTTGAGCCCAAGAGTTTAAAGTTGCTGTGAGCTATGACACCACGGCAAAAAAAAAAAAGAAGAAGAAGAAGAATAAGAATTTGTTTTTCTTTTTTTTGAGACAGAGCCTCAAGCTGTTCCCCTGGGTAGAGTGCTGTGGCATCACAGCTCACAGCAACCTCCAACTCCTGGGCTTAACCCACCACAGGCACCCACCACAATGCCCAGCTGTTTTTTTTGGTTGTAGCCGTCATTGTTGTTTGGCGGGCCCAGGCTGGATTTGAACCTGCCACCTTAGATGTATGTGGCTGGTGCCTTAGCCATTTTAGCCACAGGCACTGAGCCAAGAATTTGTTTTTCTTAAGTGATTTCTAAAGATTAGATATAAATATAAATAAGGACCACAGGTAATAAGGAATCCCATTCTCATGACTAGATTGAACTCTGGAATCAGACAGATCAAGGTTTGAAATCTCGGCCCCACCACCCACTGGCTGTTTTATTTTATTTGTTTATTTATTTATTTAAGACAGAGTCTCAAGCTGTCGCCCTAGGTAGAGTGCCATGGCATCACAGCTCACAGCAACCTCCAACTCTGGGCTTAAGCGATTCTCTTGCCACAGCCTCTCCAGTAGCTGGGACTACAGGTGCCCGCCACAATGCCCAGCTATTTTTTGGTTATAATTGTCATTGTTGTTTGGCAGGCCCGGGCTGGATTCGAACCTCCCCCTCCCCCAGCTCTGGTGTATTTGGCTGGCACCCTAGCCACTGAACTACAGGTGCTGAGCTTGGCTGTGTGATTTTTAAAAAATTACCCAACCTTTCTGAACCTCAGTTTTTTTTCTCTGTCATCCTCCATATCTACGTTGAAGAGGGGTAGTTGAAGATTGAGTTAATTAAGTAAAGTGCCTTAGCACCATGTTTGGCCCAAAGCAGATGTTCAATCAGTGCTAATTATTTTATTTCTCAAGTGCTGTGAGCAAGGCCCCTTCTGCCTGTGCCTCCTCTGAGTCTGTTTTCTCTTCTTGGGCACACAGCAAGACTACATTTCCATGTTCCCTTGCTCTTAAGTGTGGCCATGTGGGTGAGCTCTAGCCAATGGGATGTGAGCAAATATGACTTGTCCACAAGATCCCCCCAAGCACACCTCCCTGTGGGTTTCTTTGCTGTGGTAGAAAGTGCTACCCTAAGAGATCCATGAAAAGTGTGTTTCCGGCTCGGCGCCTATAGCTCAATTGGCTAAGGCGCCAGCCACGTACACCTAAGGTGGCGGGTTCAAATCCCCAGCCCAGACCGCCAAACAACAATGACGGCTGCAACCAAAAAATAGCCGGGCGTTGTGGCGGGCGCCTGTGGTCCCAGCTACTTGGGAGGCGGAGGCAGGAGACTGGCCTGAGCCCAGGAGTTGGAGGTTGCTGTGAGTGTGATGCCATAGTACTCTACCCAGGGGGATAGCTTGAGGCTCTGTCTCAAAAAAAAAAAAAAAAGTTGAACATTCATTACCACATGACTCAGCTATCTCACTCCTAGAAATTTAACCAAATGAAATGAAAAATTATGTTCACACCAAAACTGGTATGCAAATATTTATAGCAGCTTTATTTATAATTACCAAAAGCTAGAAATAATTCATATGTCCTTTAACTGGATGGATAAACAAACTGTGGTATATCCATATGGTAGAATACCACTCATCTATAAAGACTAATGAACTACTAACACATAGCAACATAGATGATTCTCAGTGCAATATGGTAACAGATTCTAAAAGACTTCATATGGCCTGGCTGGGCACAGTGGCTCATACCTATAATCTTAGCACTAGCCTAAACAAGAGGCAGACCCTTTCTTTATAAACATAGCTGGACATTGTGGCGAGTGCCTGTAGTCCCAGCTGCTTGGGAGGCTGAGGCAAGAGGATCACTTGACCCCAAGAGTTTGAGGTTGCGGCTCGGCGCCTGTGGCTCAAGTGGCTAAGGCGCCAGCCACATACACCTAAGGTGGCAGGTTCGAATCCCCAGCCCGGGCCCGCCAAACAACACTGATGGCTGCAACCAAAAAATGGCCAGGCGTTGTGGCGGGCACCTGTGGTCCCAGCTTTGGGAGGCTGAGGCAGGAGACTCGCTTGAGCCCAGGAGTTGGAGGTTGCTGTGAGCTGTAATGCCATGGCACTCTACCCAGGGGGATAGCTTGAGGCTCCGTCTCAAAAACAA
>CAUYTI010091889.1:0-12052 GCA_963575145.1 Galago senegalensis | reverse complement strand
TAACCGAAAAGATCACCTATATTTATGTCTAACAAGTGTATAAGTGAACCTTTCTAGAACTAGGATGTTATGGTTTTGACACAATGACTATGCAAATAACATGAAATTTATGTGAACCAGCTTGATGAAAGTATGTCAAAATGTGTGTGAAGACACTACACTGTACCCCATGTTTGCATTAACGTATACAGCTATCATTTAATAAAAAAAAGTTAATATAAAAAAAAGAGGCGGAGCTCTATATCCTTAAATATATATAAGATTTCACTGAAGTCTGAAAAAAAAAGACTTAGGAAGGAGGTAAAGAAAGTTTTTTCACTGTGGGAAAGAAGCCAATTCAACGGAGTAGAATTTGGTTATGTTTCATATCCAACCCCCTGTTACAATGAAGAATTTGAGTATTTTTAAAAGTTCATTGATATGACATTAACACACCAAGTACAATCTAATCTCTTTGGTAAGGAGCACTCAGAAAGCTTAAGCTATGCTTAGGCTATGTTAAAAATCTCTACTTTAGCAGAGACGTTTAAAAATGTTTATGCAATACTTTTCCCAGAGGTGAAACCAGAGAAGTGACTCAGGTTCATTTGTAGTGACCATTTCCTGCCATATTAATTTCATAATACATATTTCTGACACAAAACAGAGCTTATTTTCATCATTTACCATAAGTGCTTTGTTGATTTTGATTTGGACCAGTCAAAAGCTTATTAACTGATTCACCATACCCTTATTCCTTTCCAGTGCTGTTGAGAATACTAATATTTTAAATGGCACTGATATGGGTAAATTATTGCAATAGAAAACATACCTACCCCTGTGGATTGCATGCATGTGTGACTAGTTAGAATGATAAAAGACAAAATAAAAATAACCAAAACATTTCATCTTGAATATTTTGAACAATTATAAATATGTAAGAAAAGTGCCAGAGGAAACCAATGTTGGCAGACATAGAGGATGACACGTGGAGTAGGTAAGCAAACTCCCTTTAATTTAGTTTCCCATGTTCAAACCAGAGAATCCAAATTTTAGTCAATTATTATTAACATAAGTCTTTTAATGTCTTAAAAGTGGTTTTTACTAGAAGGGCTCTTTTTTTACCTTTAATAACAAAACTATTACAAGATGCTTGAGAAAAGACTTAACAACAAAAAATTTCAGGAGTAATAATATTCCATGATAACATGAATTGGTTATATGTGATCATTGAACTTAATTGGTACTTTCCATTTGGTCACACATTCCAGAAAAAGGATAATGTTCTATTTTCCTCATGTATTGACTAGGCAACTAATACAACATAATCATGCTTATTAGCTCTTGCAGTCTTTCCCAATTAACATGACTCAAAACTATAGCAGAAGACAGAGAAAATTTGCTCTTCCTTAACCACAGATATTAATTATTTAAGTTTTGTGTCTATTATAATTAATAGGTTTATTCCATACAATTAAGGATATTAAAGACAAATTAATAAATTACCTTTTGTTCTTCATATGCATCTTTCAGGCAAACATAATTTGTCACTGCCCTCATTGCTATGGGCAATTTCCCAATGGCCTTCAGATCAATAGGCTTTTTGTGAGCAGAGATGATAAGCGTGTTCATCCACCAGTAGGTTGCTTTTGAGAGTAAATTCACAAACGGCTGAAGAAATCTCACTCCTAGATCCTGGAGGTCTTCAGGAGGCTTTACTTTCTGAGGATTCATGAAAAATACGTATCTCTACGGCAAAAAATAAAAACAATCCACAATGCAACAATTGGTTCAATTCTTTTTCTTTGTATGAAAAATAAAATTTCAAACTTTTTTATATTTTCATTTTATATGACCAAACTTCATATTTTAATACCTCCTTCCATCTGTTTCTAAAATATTCTTTGAATATTTTGGAGGTGAATTCTTATTCTTTGAAATAGTTCCCTTCTGTTATGATTGGATTAACCTGTTAAATACCATAATTTCACATTTAATCCTCTTGGGGCCAATTCTAAACAATCCGCCTTTTAACAGGCAGGCAATACTAAGAACCAATCTTTCATGATATCTAGGGGTAGGGAAAACTAAATTAAGAGTTTTTTTGGTTATTCAAATTTTAAAATGTATTATCAACGGCATGATTGATCCCTCTGTGGATTTGTGGTTTGGTGGTGTTAATTGAGTGTTCTCCACATTCACTGCAGCACACATATCTTCACTCATAGAGCAACTCTGAAGTTCTCTGATAGAAAATTAATATTGAAAACTTTGTCTCTAATATACAACACACCTGATTTTATGTGTGGGAAGTATAATAGATTTGTAATTACAGACCAGGAGATCAGGTGTTGACAATATTACTTTAAGTATATAGTTAAAGTTGTCTCTATAAAAGTTATATCATCAGTGAAATGAGCAAACTGGATTAGATTATCTTGTTTTAGTTCTAAAATCTGGGACTACAGTATTTCACTTAGCCCTGTTGTGTTTTGGACCAATCATGGATGATGAAATTTCCTGCTGAAAACAATTGTTTCTGTAATATGAACCGAGCATAATGTTGGCACATAGTGAGCACTCAATCAATCAATATTGATGAATGTCCAAATAGACTCTGGGCTCGACTGAGATGGCCTGAAGGTTAGTGATAAGTTCAACTTTATATTTACATATTTAGGTCAAATGTATTTTTTCATTCTCTTTAATAATAAAGATTTATGACTAATCATAATCTTTAATCTTGGGGTCTTGAATACAAATAGCTAAATAAAAATCATTAGACACCTACTCTGACCCGAATAACGTTGATCTCCACAGCCATCAGGAGCCCATTCAAGATGACCATCATGCCAGTGATGCAGAAACGCAGGTCTGATAAGCCCCAACCACACTGCCAGTACTTCACCAATTTTATTGTTTTTGTAATAAAGGCCATCACCCAATACAGGAATAGGGCTAGAAAAAAAATAAAACAATAAATGAAAAAGATGCAATCTTTTTTCAAACTTCACTAACATTTCAAAATGAGTATCATGCTTTTTAATAACAAAGATAATTTTATTTTTTTGTGGTTGTATTTTTTTTATTAAATGATAGTTGTGTACATTGATGCAATCATGGGGTACAGTGTGGTGCTTCCATATATAATTTGAAATATTTTCATAAAATTGGTTAACATAGCCATTACGTCATTTTCTTAGCTATTGTGTGTGTCAAGACATTTATATTCTACTTTTAGAAAGATTCACTTGTACCCTTGCAAGATAAACCATAGAGGTGATCCCACCAATCAACCCCTCTCCACCCACCCACTCCTTTCCCTTCCCCCATCCCTTCCCCATATTCTTAGGCTATAATTAGGTTATAGCTTTCCTATGAAAGCTATAAATTAGTTTCATATTAGGGCTCTGTACATCGAATATTTTTTCTTCCATTCTTGTGATACTTTGTTAAGAAGAACATTTTCCAGCTCCATCCATGTAAACATGAAGAAGGTAAAGTCTCCATAACAAAGATAATTTTAAATACCCTATTTCTGAACAGTTATATTTGATAAGGATGATAAAGATACAACATCTATGTTTGAGTACACTTTGGGAGTTTTGAATTGGATGTATGATCTAATAAGTTAAGAATGTTGAGTGTTTCCAGTCTGATCATATGAGATAGATGGAAAGATATAAGGAGACTCATAAATAGAGATAATCTACACTCTTCAGAATTTGTGTGTCATTCTGTAAATTTTAAAAATGGCTTTATCTTCTGGTCTTGCTTTCTAAGAGCCCTGATTATATGAATAATTCACCAGTTGGTATCTGCTGTGAACCTACCCTTGCACCTTTCAGATATATGCCTGCTGGTATTACTCTGACATTATCATAGACCTCATGTAATTGTATAATAGGGCTTCTGTTTTACAGATCATCAGTCAAGTATAAAATGACTTATCTTACACTAAATGGTTTGAAATACCACCCTCATCCACAGACAACGGTGATCTTACAATGCAAACACAGACCTCAAATAGACCAAAAAGGTAGGCATTACATTGTCTTAAATAACTATGGCCAGAATTTTACAGCAAATATGAGATGGAAGCCAAGACTTTCCTAAATATCTGATGACAAGGATTTGGTCTACTTTAAACTTTGTACAAATGAATATGGCATAAGAAAGAAGACCTCTAAGAGATGATTCAGTTTGGACAACACTTATCAGAGCCAGAAGAGTTAGGAGTGATCACAACTTCCTAAGTGAAAAATAACTCACCTTTGGCATATGAACTAAATGTATATCTTGTTTTAGCTTACAATACAGAGATCATCAGAACGGATTTAGGGAGGAGAAAGATCAAATTTTATGCTATCTAAAGATACTCCCCTTAAATACTAAAGATATTCCCCTTAAATACTAGAAAGTATGGATTAAAAATAAGTGGGTGGTAAAGGTAATACAATAAAAACAGCAAGTATAAGAAACCTGGAGTGGCTATGTTTATGTCAAACAAAGTAGACTTTAAGACAAAGAATATTAGCAGAAATAAGACTTAATGACAAGAGGGCCAATTTCTCAGAAAGACACAACAATCAAAAATATATATATGAATGAAGACTTAAAAGATTTGAGCACTCTCAATTACCTCATACTATTTGATATTTAAAAAGCTATTTAATATTTGGTACTATAAAAGTATACACATCTTCAGAATGTTCATTCTTGTTAAGTGCATATGGTACCAGGAAAGACTTTATGTTCACTCATAAAACAAAAAGCAAAATAAAATAATAACAAATTTAAAATAACAAAAATCATATGGAATATGTTCCCTGATCACAATAAAATTAAATTTAAAAATAAAGAACAACAGCTTTCTATTGTTGCTTAATAAATTATGCGGCCAGGAGCAGTGGCTCACACCTGTAATCCTAGCACTCTGGGAGGCCAAGGCAGGAGGATTGCCTGAGCTTAGGAGTTTGAGACCAGCTTGAGGAAGAGTGAGACCCCATCTCTAAAATATAGCAAGGAGTTGCAGTGGGCACCTGTAGTCCCAGCTGCTTGGGAGGCTGAGGGAAGAGGATCACCAGAGCCCCAGAGCCCAGTTGCCATGAGCTATGACCCCATGGCACTCTACCAAGGGCAACAAAGTGAGATACTCTCACTGTCTCTCTCTCGCTCTCTCTCAAAAAAAAAAAAAAAAATATATATATATATATATATGTATATGGCACATTTAACAGCTTAAAACAGAATGCATTTATTATCTCACAGCTGTCAAAGATCAAGAGTCTGAAACTGGGTCAGCTGGGTTCTCTGCTCCAGGGTCTCCCCAGGTTACAATCTAAGTGTTGACTGGGGACTACAATCTCAACAAAGGCTTGGCTGATGTGTGACCTTCCTCCTTACCATACTTCACTGGCTAGATGCTAGCACAGATCACTATGCTCTAGGGGATAAGATCATATAGGGTGTGAACACAAGGCACAGAGATAATGGAGATAACCTTTGAATCTTTTTGCACAATAAGATATTCAGAAGTCTCCAAATATTTCAAAATTAAACAACACATTTCTAATAATCTACATGTTAAGGAGGAAATCACTAGGGGAATTAGACAATATTTTAACTAAATTATAATGAAAGTATAGCATGTTTAAAATGTAAGGAATGCAACTGAAACATGACTTAGAGGAAAGTTTATAGCTTCTGATATTTATTTTAGGAAAATAGGTCCAAAATAAATGAGCTCCATTTCCATCTTACAAGCTAAGGGAAAAATAACAACAAAAAGGTAAAAACAGTAGAGAGAGTAGGAAACAACAAAATAGAAAGTGAACCCCTGACAAATTAACAAGCTCAATATAGTGAGCAGGTGTACTCAGAAAAAATTAAGGAAATCAGTAAGTCCCAAGATAGACGAATCAAGAAGGGAAGAAAGAGAAATTACCAATATTGGGAATGAAAGAGGAACTACTCCTACATATCCCACGTACTTTAAAAGGGCATCAGGGAATATCATGAACAACTTTATATGACAACATGCACGGAGGCTGGTGAGTTCAAACCCAGCCCCAGCCAGCTAAACAACAATGACAACTGCAATGGCATTGTGGCAGGCACCTGTAGTTCCAGCTACGTGGGAGGCGGAGGCAAGAGAATTGCTTAAGCTCAAGAGTTTGAGGTTGCTGTGAGCTGTGATGCCACTGTATTTTACCAAGGGCAACCTAGTGAGACTCTGCCTCCAAAAAAAAAGAAAAGAAAGACGTCTACACTGAAAACTACAAAACATTGCTAATGAAAACAACAGAAGACTTACGTGAGACTCAACATTGCTAAGAAGCTAATTCTATCCCAAATTCTTCTACACACTAAATG
Organism: Galago senegalensis; assembly: GCA_963575145.1. Lineage (NCBI taxonomy): Eukaryota > Metazoa > Chordata > Mammalia > Primates > Galagidae > Galago > Galago senegalensis. The sequence goes on along the minus strand of CAUYTI010091889.1, from coordinate 5,698 downwards.
CAATTCCACCAGGATTTTTTTTTTGGGGGGGGGTAAAAATTGTGAACCTGATTCTAAACTGTATGTAGAAATACAATGGAACTAGAATATATAAGCAATCTTGGGAGAAAAGCTAAGGCAGGAAGTTGTGTGATTTACAATACATGACTTCAAGTCCTCCAAAGCTACCATGATCATAAAGAAAAGTGGTAACAACATGAAAATCCATGAATAGATCAAAGAAACAGAGAATAGAGCCAAGAAATCACACTTAAACAGTCAATATTTTTACAGAAGGACCAGAGCAATCTGATAGGAAACAGATTATCTATCACACAACAGTGTTGACACATATTGATATCCTCTTGGGGGGGGACTTTGACATCTGCCTTATACCACATACATAATTAATCAAAAATGAATGGTAGCCCTAAAAATAAAACTAAAAACTGATAAAGCATCTAAAAGCAAACAGGAGAAAGCAGAGAGAAATATTTTGAGGAAAAACAAAGATTGCTTAAGACACAGAAATCAATAATTGAAACCAAGAAGAAATGATAAATCATACTAAATACATCAAAATGGAAGTCTTCCATTCACCATTAGATCCTGCAAAATAAATGAATATACATGTCCAAATTAGACATAAATATCATCAAAATATATGTGGGATGATATACTCATATTTCTTTTTTTTTTTTATTGAATGTTAACTATGTACATTGATACTCTTCTGGGGATATACTCATATTTCATACACCTATAACTCAGTAACAAAAAGCAGCCCAGTGAAAAGGGGCAAAAGATATGACTAGCCGCTTCACAAAGAAGACAAATGGACAATAAACTCATCAAAAAGTGCTCAGTGTCATTAGTCACAATGGAAACCACAATGCATTACCAGTACAACCCAGCAGCACCGCTAAATTAGAAAATCCAAGATCACCAAGTGTTGGTGAACACGTGGACTTGGATTTGCCACACAGTGTTAGTGGGTATATCAGATGTCACAGCCGCTTTGGGAAAATCTGTGTCAGATTTTTACAAATGTAAACCTTTAACCACCTGCCCTATAACGTACCAATTTCACTTTTAGGTATTTACCCAAGAGAGATAAATACACACACATACACACACCCAAAAACTTGTACAAGGTTGTTAACAGCAGCTTTTTTTCATATAGTGTAAACATGGAAACAGTCCAGATGTTTATCAACAAGAGAATGGAAAGGCTACAATCTATTCATACAATGGAATATTCTCTAACAATTATAAAAAGAAAGGGTTAGCATTGAAAGATCACACAGACAGAAAGAAGCTTTACCCAAGAGTTTACACTGTATGATGCGATTTATGTGAAGTTCTAGAAGAGGCACAATCTATGGTGGGGGGAAATCAGATTAGATATTTCCTTTGTGGAGGTGAAAGTGGAATTGAGGGGGAAAGGAGCCAGAAGAAAACCTGTGTGAACCAGTCGTGGTGGGGCACACCTCCCCACCATGACTAGTTCATGATGTGGGAAGCCTGGGCAGGAGGATTGTCTAAGCCTAGGAGTTCAAAGCTTCAGTGAGCTATGATGGTGCCACTACACTAGAGCCTGGGTGACAGAGCAAGATTTCATTTCAAAAGAAAAAAGAGAAAAAGAGAGATAGAAAGGGAGAGGGTGGTGCCTGTGGCTCAACAGAGTAGGGCGCTGGCCCCATATACCAGAGGTGGCGGGTTCAAACCCATCCCTGGTCAAAAACAAACAAACAAACAAACAAAAAACAACAACAAAAAAAAAAAAACAAAAAGAAAGGAAGGAAGAGAGAGGGAAAGAAAGAGGAGGAAAGAAGGAAGGAAAGGAAGGAGGAAAGGAAGGAAGAAAATAGGGAAAGGAATGTTTCATGGACAAATAAATAAAATGCCATTTATGTGTTTTAATTATTTCTACTTCCAGTTTCTGTCTCAGTGGTCAGCATCATTTTCATTATGTAACGATCACTTGAAATGTATGAACTTCAGAAACTCAGCGTTCAAACACATAATTCTGCCTACAATTTTATGAGGTTTTTAGGCCCCAGAAGCCCATCCATGATCCAGGCTTTATACCTTCATCTCTTCATAAAAGTGTACAAGTATACCAAGGAATCAGAACATTGAATATAACTAATTGAGATGCATTCTACTATTTTGACCTAAGGCAAAAATAAAATTCAGAGTATCTTAAATGGTCTCTAATAAGGCCATCTCGGTCACGATGTAAGTGTGTTCAGAGGCAGATGCTTCTTGCTTCTCGGGACACCATACATCCCATTGTTTGAAGCATACTTAGCTGCAGAGAGATCCCTTACAGATTTTAACATCGGTAAGGCAGGACAACATGGCGGGGGTGGGGGGTGGGGGGTGGGTGGGGGACGGGGCAGGACAGGGCCTGACAACAATGCAAACTTTGATAAGCAGTTCTCGGTAATCACTTCTCAGCAATTATTTGTTATTATTACAGTTTAACATTATAAAATCAACAAAAATAATATAAAACTCATATTCTGGTGAAATAGCCACACGGCAGCCGAAAACCGTATATTCCCTTCCTGTTCTCCTGCCCATTCATGCATTCTTTCCAAAAATCGGGACTTTTTAAAAACTCTGCGGGACGTGGGACAAATTGTTGAAAAGCAGGACTGTCCCGCCAAAAGTGGGACGTCTGGTCACCCTACTCTAGGGAAATGTGGCACTCACACATCATCAATAAAAGGATTAGGTCTTTGCAAAATGCCTCAGCAGACTGGATCGGATGACACGTTCATGGGGCAGCATGTGGCAGCAGCCCTTTGCAAAGGCTGCTTTTTAGAATACAGTGTCTGCAGGTCATAAGCCCAACACCTTCCCTCCACTTTACAGCGACACACCATGAGGGGCATTTATTGGTGAACAGACATCCTGGAAGACTGAAATTTCGCAGCCTAGACTAGAGCAACTCTGTTGATCATCAAGCCCACATTTATTGGGTGACCACAGGAGAAAGAGTGAGGGTTGCTTTCCTATGCTTCTCCCTCCTAACCCACTCTGACAGAATTTATGATGAGAAAAGAGAAAAACAAATAGCTCACTTGGAGAAAAAAAGCTTGATCGTACTTACCTAAAAGTAATTTAGGAAAATTTGATGTTTCAATATTATGATAATACACAATGGATGTTGTAGTGGCAACAAACCCCATCACAGCTGGCATGAAGAGGTGGAGATGCCGGGACTCCCGCCGCCTAGGAAGAGCAGCACAAGGTCAGGTGAAAGGTGACGGCCCCAGATAATTTCTCATACCCCCTCAACCTTTTCATTACAACTCTCTCTCAGCAATAGTATTTAAAATATAGAATACAATATTGTTTGCCAAAAGAATGAGCAAGGGAAGGATAGAATGAAAGAAGGACATAATTCTACAGGAAGGATTTACCTGCAGAATTTACCATGGAGGGTGGAGTAAACTGTACCTTAAAACACTTACAACAAAAACAAACGCATAGCAGAAGTACGAAGATAATTCAACAAGTAAAGCAACTAAGAACAGCCCCCTGAATCTGAACCGTGTGTACAAACTGTGTGTGTATTCCTTTGACGGTTTTCCCAAACCGTAAGGTCTTTGGTGATTTCTCCATTCTCATTGATTCATTCACTGCCAATGTATCTGTTGGTCCAGAAAATTTACGTTTCTGGGATGCATTGATGAACAAAATACAGGATGGCTATAAAGTCTGGGCACAATTTACTAATTTTTTGCACACAAACTTTATGGCCACCATGTATAATACAAATATATAGTATCGGAGGTCACAAAATCTAGAGTCTATTGGGGAAACGAATAGCAAATAAGAAATTATAACACAAGTGAAGAGAAAGTGAGAGCACCCCGGGCTCGTGTCTAAAATACAGAGATTTCACTTGTGAAGGAAGTGACCGCTAACATGAGACCTTGTGAACTGCTAACCAGAGGAAGAACATTCCAGGCACTGCCCAGATGTGTTCAAGGATGTTACAAGCAGTTCAGTACAAGGGCAACTGCAGGAGACTGGGCTCCACTCTGAGGGCAGCGGAAAGCTCTGTGTGAATGGGAGGAAGACATGAGAGGATTAGGTATACAGGGTGGGCAGCCCTCAACTCCAACAGCATTAATAGTGCCACAGAGTAAAGCATTTAACTTTTCTCCAGTTACTTGCATATATTAGCATATAAATGGTTTGGAAAAGAGTGACTAGTTCAAGATTGGGAGAAAAGGGTCATTTGAGAAAGCCATTTCATAAGAGGCAAGGTTGACAGGGCAAACTGAAATACGGAAAGGAATCCACTGGTCAGGAAGCTGGGCGCTTCCAAAAGAAGGAACAAAACGTGCAAATACATAACAAGCATGAAACGGTGTCACATGTTCAAAATTCCAAGTAGTTTAATAGTCTTGAAATAATATATTCGAGATAAGATGGATTGTAAAAGGCCTTGTATACCATGATCAGAGACAGGGATAGGGATGTCTTCTTCAGAAATCAAAGCACTTTAACAGGTAGGTGGGATGGTCAGATGTGTATTTGAAATGGGTCACTCGGGCAGTATGTGGATGAGGGGACTGATAGATAATATGTGGATTTGTAGAAGGAGAGATTTGGAATGAAGAAAAATTGGAAACAATAAGCCGTGGGTGATAATGAAGGCCTAGCTCAAGTTTTGGCAGCAATAATAGGAAATAATATCCATGGAAAAAACCAATTGTTAAAATGGACAGGATGTGAAAATAGTGTTAGAGGCCATGAACAGGTAGAAAATAACATCCAGGTGGATGGGAAACCAAATAAGGTATGAAGAGGATGAGCAGATTGGAAGGAGGACGCAAAGAAGACTCAGTGGAGACGGGTGGGTTGTGAAGGTGTCTAATAAACACGCACAGGGAACTGTCCAAGAGAGAAATGTAGGAAGAGATTTAGAACATTATCAGTAAGATAACTCGGAATCATTATAGACTTGATAACAATTATTTGAATGTAATATGATGCATTTAAAAACCACCTGCCAACTCCCATAAATAGTTCAGAATGGTTAAAGTGGAAAAAATAGAAGATAAATATTTCATCAGCATAGAAATTAGAAAAAGCCTCCAATATTCTCTTTTTGAACCAAAAAGAATCCAAAACTCACTTACTGAATATTTAGAAAATTCAAAAAGGAGCACACTCCCTATCAAAAACTATACGGTAACTACCATATCTAGAAGAAAATCCATGACCTTAAGAAAGAATTTTCAGAAATAAATTAGTCTATTTAAGAAGTGCGAAAAAAATAAGAAAACATCGTTAAGGGAAGAAATTATAAAGAATTAATAAGCAGCTACAGTAAGATTTTATACTTACTGTGGCATTTTCTTATTAACGATTTAACATGTATTTTAGCTATGCTGGTGTTTTTTACTAGGATTGCTACTATTCTGTTAGTTCTCCATATACAGAGTTGCATAGATTTTGAGTGTTCTCCCATTCTTTTTTTTTTTCTTAAGCTCTGTTATTTTTTTTTTTTTTAGAGTGTGGTTTTTAGACCTCAGTGGCTTAGTAGCAGCTCTTTTTTTTTTTTTTTTTTTGAGACGGAGCCTCAAGCTATCCCCCTGGGTAGAGTGCCATGGCATCATGCTCACAGCAACCTCCAACTCCTGGGCTCAAGTGAGTCTCCTGCCTCAGCCTCCCAAGTAGCTGGGACTACAGG
>CAUYTI010091885.1:0-12141 GCA_963575145.1 Galago senegalensis | reverse complement strand
GTTCGAATCCCCAGCCCGGACCTGCCAAACAACAATGATGGCTGCAACCAAAAAAAATAGCCAGGCGTTGTGGCGGGTGCCGGTGGTCCCAGCTACTTGGGAGGCAGAGGCAAGAGACTCGCTTGAGCCCAGGAGTTGGAGGTTGCTGTGAGCTGTAATGCCACGGCACTCTACCCAGGGGGACAGCTTGAGGCTCTGTCTCAAAAAAAAAAAAGGAGCTAAATAACTTGCCCATTGTCTGTATGGTTTATAAGTGATGAAGGTGGGCTTTGAATATGGATAGTCCATCATGGTGACCTGCTTTACAAGTGCCAAGACTGAATGAGATCTTGGCTTCCAAACCTTGTAGTCTGAAGAGCTTATTATAAATATAAGACTTCCCAGCCCCACCTGGACCAGTTAAATTAGAATCTCTGAGATTAGAAGCTAGGAGTCTGTACTTTAGCATGCTCACAAGTGCTCCTAATACATACATCTGTAGACGAGTGTTTGGGAACCATAGATTGTCTCCACGCACTCTAAAAGCCATTGAAACTGGGCACGGTGGTGTGTGTCTATAATCCCAGCCTCTTGGGGGGCAGATGCCTGAAGATTCCTTGAGTCCTAGAGTTTGAGGTGAGTAGCCATTGCAATCCACCCTGGGCAACATAGTAAGACCTCATCTCTCCAAAAAAATTTTAATAATTTTTTTTAAAAAGCCATTAATTCTGAGGGTCCTCACATTAGTTACCCAACTAACCTATAACAACATTCTGGCCCAATCCCTTAAGCAAATGACCTGGGCTATGTGCTTATGGAGTAAACATGTTGTCTATAACTAATGTCATGATACTGGCAACCCCCAAAGGATGTTCAGTGATTCTCAACTCTGTTACGTATTTAAATCACCTTGAGGCTTTAAAAATCAGTGATGCCCAAAGACTTACCCTAGATATTCTGATTTAATTGATAGAGGGTGAGGTTGGGCCATTTTTTAAAAACTTCCCCAAATTATTCCAGTATGCAACCAGGGTTGAGAACCCCCCAATGAAGAAATTAAATAGTATCTGGTCAGTCCTATGCTGTGAACTTGGAATGAAGAATGAGTAGATTTTAGTCTAAAATAGCTCCCCATCCCCATCACCCTTCACCAGATGGAGAATGCTTCCTGGAGAAGATAACAAGTCATTTAAATCAATAGGTATGGGAATATCTGCCCAGCCTGCAGCCTCTTCTCTGAGGGCTGTCACCCTCAAAAGACACCCCCAATAGGTGCCTTCTTCCATGTTGGAGTCAAGTCAACTGGCCACAGCTGATTGGACACAAGCTGGATCCCTGGACCCATAGGTAGGTTGAACAGATTTTCTAAGACTGGGAACATCACTCATTGACCTCCCTGTGAGTAAGGTGGTGGTTTAGGGTTATGTGTGTTAATAAGGAAATAAAATGAAGCCAGGCTGCTAAGAGAGGCTAAATGATAGAAAAGAAACAGAAAAGAGGAAGTGGAGTGAGAAGTTACTCAGATGCCTTCTCAGGCCTATGTCCAGCTCCTCATGAGACCAAGCTTCACTTCCTGCCCTGGGATTCTAGGGGATACCTCTGTATCCTCTTAATTTCTTTTATTTGAGCAGTCTGTGATGGACCAACTCAGGTCACTCATAATACCAGGAAGATGTCTTAGGCACTGAACCCAAAGTTGCTGGCCTAAGAATGACATATAATAGAGTGCTTCTGGGCACTGAATATAAAAAACAAACAGGGATGGAACTTGCAGACTAAATGTGTATTTACTGTCAGTCACTCAACCTGTCTGGAGCACAGCTGTGCCTCAAGCCTTGTTTCCCTTTATGGGGGAGACAGAGGTGACTCAGACTTGGCTCCTGCCTTCAGGAACCTCACCATCTTGTAGGGAAACTAAGGCTCAGAATATAGGGAAGGCAGTGAGAGCACTGAGACAGGTGCAAGGTACCATAAGCATTCAGATCTGGGTGCATCAAGGATGCTACATGGCATGGGAGGTATTTACACTGGGCTGGAGAGGTGGGTAAGGTGAGGAAATATGAAGATGGAGGGGAAAGGGCATTCTAGGGAGAGGAAACCATGGGAGCCAAGGCCTGGGGGTAAGACACCCAGTTTGGCTGGAGCATGGTGGAAGAAGAGACTATGAGGCTGTAAAGGCAGGGCAGTGTCAGGACTCAGAAGGCTCTGCAGACAAGGCTGAAGTGACTGACCAGAAAATGCCCTTAGCCAGCAAACCCTTCCACCTGCATTTTAAGCTGCCTGGTGCTCTAGAGCTGCCTGGTCTCATTGTCCCCTGGTTGCTAAGGACAGACCCACTAAAAATTATTCCTTACGTTCTTGTAGCATGTTACAGTTCAAAATACATTCTCAATATGTTGGGTCATTCATACTAAGATGTTACAGTGAATTAACTGGTCCCATGAGGTATTTGTATTTTTAAAGTGATCTTCAGAGAAAGATCAGTGCTCGTGCCAGAGAAATAAACTTCAAATGGGACTTTAGACCTTCAGGGAGGAAGTCTTTTTGGCCAGCAAGTCCTACCCTGGGCCTCTCAAATTTCTTCACCTGTGCAGAGGCTGGGTGCCTACCTGACCAGCTGGATCTTCCTCCTGATCTCCCTCGACGTCTGGAGCAGGGGCTGGTGTGACCATGACCGCAGGGAGCTCAGCTGGCTCCTCTTTAAAGGACAAACATGGATTAGATCAGAAGAGCAGACTGGATTCTGAGGGAAGCTGACAGATACTGGTGTGAATGGCTATAGGGATATTGGACTTCAGGGTCTCAGAAGCTTTATTTTGGCAGAATTTCTTGTTGGTGGAAAAGTAAGATAATGAGAGGTAAATTGTAGTTATTGATGTGTCCAATGAGATATCTGCAGATGAGAGGACAGCTGGGAAGTGGCCATCCTTGCACCCGTGTATTCACAGACATTGATACTGTGAACAGCTTGGGCAAATGGAGTAGAGAGAGTGCAAAGCTCCTAGCACTCAACGTCTGACCCTTTGGAAAGGATCCTGCTATTTCAAAGGCAGCAGCTATGGAGCTTTCAAGTAGGATTGAGGGGAAAAGAGACTTGGAAAGCCTGGAGAGCTAGGTGTAGGTATAGGCTCTCTCACTTCTTGGCTGTGTGATTTCAGGCAAGTCACTTGACCTCTCTGAGCCTCGGTTTCTTTTTGTGTAGGGTAGGAAGAATGTCTGCTGATCTACCTCCCTCCCTGGGTGAATCAGGAAGTCCTGATGTGCTGTTCAAAACCCATATGGCAGGAGCTGTCCCACTCTCCCAATCCTAGCTGCCACACAGATACTGGACTTCTGTGACACCAGACTCCTGGTAGCCTTCCCTCATTAGCTTTGCTGGTTTAAGACCAATTACTAGCAACTCTGTTCTTGTGCAGAAGTGACAGGAAGAAGAAATAGAGTCTCAATTGGAATGAGATTTAGCAAAAATATGAAGTGATTCTTCAAAAACCCTCTGGCCTCCCTTTGCCTACCTCATCTGAGAAGAAAGAAAAGGAAGCTGTGCAGGGCCACTCTCGGGCCAGCAGCCGTGTCAGAGCACTGGAAGGAGGAGCCTGGCATGAAGTGGTGTATGGGGCAGCATCAGAACACACTCTAACCTAGTGGCTCAGAGAGGCCAAGAGGAGTACCTCAGTCCCTGGCCTGGGCCAGCTGCTGCTCCAGGCCAGGCTCACCACGAACAGGAGGGAGGGAGGTGGCAGGAGAAAACCCACTAGTCTGGCCATCCTCTCACCTTCTGGTTTGTTTTCTGCTTTGGCCTGGGGTTGGGCTCTGGCCTCCTGATTCAAGCTTTCCTCCTCCTTGTCCTTGGAGGGGCGGGCTGCAAATGAAAATGATACACATCTTATCTGGGACCATAGTGTCATCCCTGCCATAGTGGCATGCCCTTTCTATTAGGATGGTCAGTTGAGCAGCCAGAGCAGCCAGTGGGTGGGAAAAGGCTGGCCTGGAGGGTTGCAAGTCTGGATTCTGATCCTGCTAGAGTTCATGTTGCCCAATTCCCAAACTTTTGTCTTAAATTCTCTGCATTGTCACTAACTGGCTATGACCTAGGGCAAGTCACTTCCCCTCTCAAAGCCTATTTCCTCTCCTGTAAAATGGCATGATTGGACTTAAGAGCGAAAACTAGGATTTATTTCTTTTATGAGCTCTAGCGATGGTTGCTTGAGCCCTGTATGGAGAAGGATTCTGAACCAAACTTGGTTGGAAAAGTACCACGATTGAGCAGTGATGTCTGTGATGAGCAGGGAAAGGAGGAATAATTGCAGGGAGATGTTTTTGCCATCCTTGAACTATACTACCTGTAAGATCCTTTGTAGCTTCCTTCCTATGAGTCTACTAGAAGCTTAGCTATAGCTCCCGGGGAACTATTGATGGCCAGTGGGAAGCCTCCCCTCTCCAGTGGGAAAGAAAAAAACAGTTGACCAACAAGCCGTCAGCCACATCTTCCTTTAAATATTTTTTTAATTTTTATCTCCTCTTTTTTTCTTTTAAGAGCCTGGATCTCGCTCTGTCACCCAGGCTGGAGTGCAGTGATGTGATGACAGCTCACTGCTGCTTCCAACTCCCCTGTGTACAGGAGATCCTCCTGTCTCAGCCTCCCATGTAGCTGAGACTATGCCAAGCTAATTGCTTTAATTTTTGCAGAGACGAGGACAAGGTTTCACTGTGTTGCCAGGCTGGTCTCAAATTCCTGGTCTCAAGTGATTCTCCTGCCTCAGCTTCCCAAAGTGCTGGGATTACATATGTGAGCCACTCACGTGGGTGGCCACACTGTTTTTGGCCCTAGACACCCACCACTCTTTCCAGATCCTCATGTACACACTTTGCTGGAGGCCTACAGAGCAGCCTATACATAATAGTGCTGCCCTGATTTTCAGGCAAGAAAATGGGGAGGGCAACTCTCTTCCAATGTGATAGGTAGCATGCAAAGTGTTTTACACGTGTAAATTTCAAGGTGGGAGATGAAGAAGGGACAGAGGCTGAGATGTAGAGGCTCATGGGGATCTTCTTCATAGCTGTGGAGCCTGGGAGGGTGAGGACAATGGCATGAATGATAAAACAAAGTGGTACCATGGAATTATAATGGATTTCAGGCTGGCCAGACCCTGTGAGCACCAGGTACCTTTGGAAAGACTGTGTACCATCTCTAACATCCTCTCCCTGAAAAGGCAACACCAGGATATACTCACAGCACTATTGCAAGGGTCCATGAGACAAAATAAATACAAATGCCGATTTGCTGCCAAGTGCTAGCTTCACCTGTACTGCTATGCTAGGGTGGATTCTGGAGCTTGAATCATGGTTCCATGACTTGCACTATAGCTGTGGACCTAGCCAGATTATCCCTTGACCTCTCTTTACCTCAGCTTCTTCATCCATAAAATCTTCCAGAGTAGTTGACAGAGTCAATGAATTTATACATAAATTACTTAAAACGGTGTCTGGTACTATATAAATTTGAGTTATACCAACAAAGATGATGATGAATTAGCAAAAGCAGTTGTGAGCAGCTATCCCACCTGGGAAGCAACCCTGCAGTGGTGAGGCCCAGTGTCCCCGGGGTCTGAGTTAGAAGGTACCCTGGAGATCTACTCTAGTACAGACAGGCTGAGAGGAAACCAAAAAGGTGAAAGCCCTGCCTGGGTCTGGGATGGGCAGGATGCAGATAAAAGGGCCTGGAATTTCCTCCTCTCAGCCTGCTCCTCCACTCTCAGACTTGCTTCAGCTGCCGAGGTCTCTGGCAATAAGCTCCCTGTGCAGAGCTGCCACTGTGACATGTGGTCCCTTGAAGTGACCTGGTGGCCTGCCAAGAAGGTTCTCATCAGAACAGAAGTGTCAGGAGGCCAGCATACCACTGCCTCCTTCAGGCAGACAACTCCAGCACCCCTGAGCACTGCAACTTTCTGTTAGGCAATGTGTAGTGTCATTGAAGGAGGTGCCTATTCTGGGACTGAGAACATTTGCTGGCTGTTGATGGAGGGGCTGGCAAGAAAAAACAAGTTTCCTTCTTTCCTTATCATTCCTCATCACACACACTAGCCTCTCATTTCCTATGTCACTGAGGAAAGCAAGTCAGCTGCAGGGTCTCCCCCACCTCCTGTCACACACGTCCAAGTAAAATCACCAGAAGACACATGGAACCCTGAACAGGAAAAGCTCCTTCACAGGAAAGGTGAGAGTTCAGACCACAGGAAATGTCTCTTCCACTAATCAGTGGAAAGAGCTGGAAGACCTATGAAGAGTGGAAACATCTGGAAAGCCATCTGGAAACAGCATATGGAAACACAAGCATTTATCTGGAAAGCCATGTGAACAAAGGCTCTCATCACAGCCTTGTGTGGTCCCAGCCCCTCCTGGATGGAGTCTCAGGGTATGGAATCAGGGATGGCCTCTCTGAGCAGGCCTGCAGCCCAGAGCACATGTGCACATCACCATTCAGCTTGAGGCCACTCCACACCCCACCACACACAAAGATGATGTGTAAGCATGCTCGTCTTCCCCGAGCTGACAGTCACTGCCTCCGAGCGCTTGTTCCTCACGTGGTCTCTCCCCTCTGAGTGTGGCAGGATCATCTCTTTAGCATCAATCTCCTCTGACCTCAGCCTGGCCTGGACATCACATAATCCTGTTAGGGCAAGTAGGCCAGCTGGCAGTGGCGGCAGTTAAACTGGCCCAGGAGTGGGCCCTGCAGTCCCATTCAAGAGAAGGTCTTTATCTTCAGCACTTTGCTAGCATGAGTGATTCCCTTGGGAGTGGCCAATTATGACCCAGCGATACTGCTTTCTTTACCGGGCCCAGGGCAGATGTGCAACCAACACTCACCACCTAGAGGCTGCCAGGCGCTGCAGATTTTATTCTGGAAACCCCAGAAGTACTTATACTTGGGGGTGGCCTACAGTGTCTTGTCGAGGCTCACCTTGAGACATTTCCAAGGAACCTTTCATTACTGGTCTTTGATGCTGCTTTTCACAGTAAAGTATACTTGTTTCGCCTGCCCAAGGACCCGATATTTAGTCTGAAAAGGATATTTCAGAACCTGAGGAAACTTCTGAGTCTCCCAAATTTGTTCTTAAGCCAGAAAGTCAGTCAGGATGCTTCCTGGGGCTCTGTAGGTCCTTCTGTGGTGTCATACTCAGCTCAGCCCTCCTGCCCAACTGCAGTCAGAGCCCTTGGCTTTCGTCCAAAGACCAGTCTTTCTTTGATGGGCCTCCTACATGGGTTTGAATTCGTCACCAAAGCCCCAGAGAAACAGGGGTGCAAGAGGAGAAGGATAGTATATAGGAGGTGACCTTTAAGGGCCTGAGAAGCATGTTGGGTGCAGCTTTCTGGGGAAAGGAGGCCAAAGGCAGGACTTGATAAGGTAGATGGTGAGAATCTCAGCTGCTGCCATCCATTATTTATCAAGTTGGACCTCAATCCCCCTTGTACTATGGACCATGCTCGTACCCTCACCACCCCCACAAGTGATCCTGGCAGCTCCCAGGGTGTCCTTGAGATTCCTGGCTGGGGGAGGGTTAGCAGGCTTCCTAGGACTCCGGTGCTATATACAAAGTAAAGGGAAATGCTACTCAGAGCTTCTGGGCTGTGAAGCCCTATAGAGCCCGACAGGCATCCCCAGAATCAGCCCTGGCCAGTCAGCCTGAGCCAATCCGCCTAGCTGGAAACTCTCTGTGGGACATTAGAGCCAAGTCCCAGGCAGTGAGCTCTGCAGGGAAACCACTGAGAGCAGCCCCAACACAGACAAGTGCAGAGCATGTGGCCCTCAGTCTAACTGCAGGCAAGCCCCTTTGTTATAGAGGAACACTGAGGCAGGGACATGGAGGAGTGTGGATGCCTAAGGACTGTGGTCCTCTCTTGGTGAGTCCACCGTCTTTGCCTGCACCTCCTCCCCTAGTCTGCCTGCCTTTTAATATCCACTCTTCCCTCTGCTAACTCTCTTCCCATACCCACTGCCTCTCAGATCTCTAGATCTCAGTTCTTCTCAGCTGCAAGAGGGAAGAAGTGGGTGGGGCAGACCACACAGGTCCGGGGAGGCCTTGCTTACCTTCCCCCAAGGGGTCCAGGCTGTGGAGCATGAGCTGGTAGATGGTGCTGCGGATGGTGCTGTTGTGCAGAGAGGCCGAGCTGCTCCCTCGGGTCAGCAAGGACGGCAGCTGAGCAAGAGGAGAGCCGCACAGGCTTCAGTGGGCCCCTGCCCAGGGCAGGGGAGGAACCAAACAATCACCTCACTAACCTTGCCTCCTTCCCATAGAGATCGGGGAGAAAGCACAGATCTTGACCTCCCTTCTTCCTTCACCTCCAGCCAACACAGTTACACCGCTTTCTTTCTCAGCCACCCCTCCACTCGTCCATGACTGGCTCATTCTACGTACAGAACAATTCCCCCAAGGTCTCAACAGGGAGACCTCCTGTATTAAGGAAACCACGTTACCAAGGGTTTGCACATCCTACAAGCACACCTTCATAGAATATACCCTCACCCACACACCACAAAGTCAGACCCCTTGAATAGGGGGCCAGAATTATTGTGTTTTATCACTGCCCCACCTCCAGAGATAACCAAAGGTATAATCCTCATCTACAGAAAATGAAATAAAAACTCAAAACAACCTAGCTGGCTTATCTAAGGTCATGCAAGGAGTGAATGAAAAAGTCAAACTAGTTCCCAGGTCTTCTGATTCTCAGTTCATTTTTGTTTCTACCCGCATGCTCAAATTTACAGGCACACACAAACACACGCACACACACACACACACCTGTACTGTACACAGATGTGACACACATTTATTCATAGTGACACACATAGAAATAGCATCTGATTTACAAGGGAACATCCAAAGACAACACTTCAGCACTTGCTCATTCCTTTACCTTTCTCCTTCCCTCCCTCCCTCCCCTCCTTCCATCCCCTTATTCCCTGGATCTGAACTCTCCTGCCATCTAGTGGCAGTGGTAAAACAGTACTTCACAACAGGTCTAGGGAATTCCCATAGGATGTAGACAACTAAGTCTAGGGAAATCCCTAGACTCTGTCTTCTAAAAAAAAAGAAAAGGAAAAAGAGGGGAGTGGAGGGCTGAGGATAAAGGAGAAGAGGAGAAGACCTCAGACACTCTCCCCCTCCAGTGCCCCTCCTATCTTTCTCTTGGTTCTGGGGAATCCGAAAGCCACATTAGACTTTTATATCAAACAATCATACAATGTTGGGCTATAAATAGGACTTGAATTCATCTAGTCCAGTCTTTTTTTTTTTTTTTTTGGCCAGGGCCGGGTTTGAACCCACACCTCTGGTATATGGGGCTGGCGCCCTCCTCCTTTGAGCCACAGGCACCTACTGAGTCCAGTCATTTTATAGATGCAGAATCTAAAGCCCAAGGTAACAAAGCAAGCTGGAGGCACTGCCAGGTGGGGACACTGCAGGGTCTAAGCACATGGCCACAAACCCACTTTGGCTCTGATGCTGGGAGCCTGGCTGTCCTCAGGCCTTGGGAGCTCCCAGACTGCATATGGCACTTACCTTCAGCTTCTTGTTATCCTGTAGATCATCCTCTGCTATGGCCCCATCACCTGGCTGCAAATAGGAACAAGAGTCACAGGATATCATGGAGAGGCCATCACCCATTCTTCCTACTTCCCTGTCTCTCCCGAGAAGCCCTCAGGTTGGAACACAGAAACCCACCCCAAGATAACCTGGTCTCAGAAGATGTTTTAACATGCCCAAACCCCCAGTGTGACCATCTACAATCTGGCTTCAGCCTACACACAGTATCTCTTCCACATGTGTCCACTCACTATAGTCCAGTAACTGACAGTCCTTCAGTTCCTCAAATGTGCCATCCTCTTCACCCACCTGGATGTTCCATCACAGGGAACCTCCCCTGGTGGTAATGCACTGTCCCTCATTCCTCAGGTCTCCACTTAAATGTCACCTTCCCCTGGGAAGCTAAATATAATTCCCTTTTATTTTCCTTCATTGCACTTTCCCCAATTTATCTGTATGTTATTTGTTAATAAGTATACAAACAAATTGACTTCCCCTTTAGCATCTTGAAGACAGGCTATCCTATTCCACTGCGTGGCCAGCATGAGAACATTGCCCAGCACTTAGCAAGGATTCAATAAATATGTATTAATTGAATGAGTGAATTGTCCTCTAAACACACTTAATCTATTACAACTCCTGTTCCTTGTTCATGCCTCTTCCCCCTCCCTAAAAGGCCTTCTCCACTCCTCTCTGCCTACCCAAACGCAATCTGTTTTTTATAATATTCAGGTTAAATTCTTGTATAAAACTTTCCCAAACAGCCTCTTCCACTCCCACCACCACCTCACTGCAGCTCACTACAATACCTCTTTCCTCAAAAGCTGTGTAATAACAATAACCATATTTTGTGATACTAAAATTGGCTGTGTGATCCAATAAGCACTGGTGTCTCAGGAAAGCTGTGGGGCAGCCCTACACAATCCAAAATTAAAAAGCCTTAAGCTTATAGTATTTACTGTACCAAGAGCTTGCCATTTTGCTTTTACAGTTTTGTTATACCATTTGAACTTTTTAGAAAAGCATCATTTAGGCTTGGCACCCGTAGCAAAGTGGTTATGGCGCCAGCCACTTACACCAAGGCTGGTGGGTTCCAGCCTGTCCTAGGCCAGCTAAACAACAATGACAACTGCAACAAGAAAATAGCTGGGCATTGTGGCAGGCTCCTGTAGTCCCAGCTACTTGGGAGACTGAGGCAGGAGAATCGCTTAAGCCCAAGAGTTTGAGGTTGCTGTAGGCTATGATGCCACGGCACTCTACAAAGGGCAACATAATGAGACTCTGTCTCAAAAAAAAAGCATTATTTAACTTTTCACATACATGAATTGGCTATGCAGCTAGACTCCACATTTTGCCATGTAACGAACTTATATGAGTAGTCATCTCTTTTTCCCCTACCCTGCAGCATAGTGGCTTGTACACTGTAGGTGCTCAGTAAAAGTGAGCTGAACGAGTGGATACTGCTCCCTAAAGATAGCACTGGCCTCTATGCTATCTTCAGGCAGCAGGGTCACTACTGGATGCCCCCAGTAGTCGTCTTTACCTTTCCTTTGCTTCCCTCACCCCACCAACCTCCGTGGACAGAACAGAACTGAACCTGCTAAATCCACGTCCCTGTCCAGCTCAGAAAACATAGAATATAGTGACTGCTTGAGGGCCATCCACTCGTCCCTCTAGTTTATTCATTCATTCAGTTCTTATTTACTGAGCACCTGCTATATGGTGCAGTGCTGGTGGCTTTGGAGATACAAAAATATTTGGAATATGGATCCAAAGTCCAGAAATAAGTTGAAACCAATGATAATATAGATAAATAATAAAGCAGAGCGTGGTTCCCGAAATGAAAGGCATAAAGGCGCTGTGCCAGGAAGGGCAAAAAAGGCTTTCTAAAATAGGTAGAATTTGAGTAAGTTTTGAAGGATGAAGGCGGTTGGAATGCTTGGATACACGTGATTGAATGAATGAATGAATGAACATAAAAATGAATGGAACAATCTGAAGGGGGTGCTGTGCATTTTAACAAATCCCTCTCAACTCTCTCATGACACACTTGTACGTATACTGGGATACAGGAGGTTATAGCACCAACCCCCTTTGGCCATCTCACTATTTATTATGTTCAATCCTACTGAATGAGTCAGCTCTCTTTAGAGGCAAATAATTCTGAGAGTTCAGGCTATATCTTGGAGTGACTGTTTCTGTCTACAGAGCGACAGAGTATCTGATCTTTGCCCCATAGTACATGGCCCTGATGGTTCAAGCCAAAATGCTTTTCTACTGGTCCACTGTTCTTTGCTAACCTCAGTATGTACCTCCAGCTTTCTGAGGTTAATACAACTCCATGAAATAGACAATGCTGGCTCGGCGCCTATAGCTCAACCGACTAAGGCACCAGCCACGTACACCTAAGGAGGCGGGTTCGAATCCCCAGCCCGGACCCGCCAAAGAACAATGACGGCTGCAACCAAAAAATAACCGGGCTTTGTGGCGGGTGCCTGTGGTCCCAGCTACTTGGGAGGCAGAGGCAGGAGACTCGCTTGAGCCCAGGAGTTGGAGGTTGCTGTGAGCTGTAATGCCACGG
>CAUYTI010091883.1:0-12483 GCA_963575145.1 Galago senegalensis | reverse complement strand
CACAGGTGCTGCCCCTGCTGCAAAAATTTTTTGTTTGCTTGTTTGTTTGTTTTGTTTGTTTGTTTGTTTGAGACAGAGCCTCAAGCTGTCCCCCTGGGTAGAGTGCTGTGGCATTACAGCTCACAGCAACCTCCAACTCCTGGGCTCAAGAGAGTCTCTTGCCTCCGCCTCCCAAGTAGCTGGGACCACAGGCACCCGCCACAACGCCCAGCTAAAAAATTTTTAAAGATTATTCATTAAATTATTCTTGAAAGTTCACAAAGCACAGTAAGTATATTCTTTTTATTGCTTTTTTTTTGATCAACATAATTTAAGTGTGCCAAGGAAGGTTAAAGGTTCAAGTGTGCCGTAAGATAAAATAAGGTTGGCTCGGCGCCTATAGTTCAACCGGCTAAGGCGCCAGCCACGTACACCTAAGGTGGCGGGTTCGAATCCCCAGCCCAGACCCGCCAAACAACAATGACGGCTGCAACCAAAAAAAATAGCCAGGTGTTGTGGCAGGCGCCTGTGGTCCCAGCTACTTGGGAGGCAGAGGCAAGAGACTCGCTTGAGCCCAGGAGTTGGAGGTTGCTGTGAGCTGTGATGCCACGGCACTCTACCCAGGGGGACAGCTTGAGGCTCTATCTCAAAAAAAAAAAAAAAAAAGATAAAATAAGGTTGAACAATTCTGCTTTAAGGTACATAATGCCAATGAAGAATGGAAACTGCAACCTGTGTGTGCTCAGTCAGCTGCACCAACCAAGGGTCCTTTGATACAGTCAAAAACAAAGGGCAGGAAAGGCCACCCCAGGGTGGGACACAATCAATGTGCTTTTTGCAAAGAAGGACATTGGAAAAAACACTGCCCAAAGTTGCAAAGGATTCCAGGTAACAGGAAAACACCAAGAGAGAAAATAGTCTTTGGAGCTTGGAACTTGGATGATGATGAGGGGACCCAGGGCTCCAGAGCCACAGGAGCCCCAGGGAGAATTGACAGTGAGTGGGGATTTAATGAGTGGATTTTTTTTCTTTTTTTTTTTGTACAGACAGAGTCTCACTTTATCGCCCTCAGTAGAGTGCTGTGGCTTCACACAGCTCACAGCAACCTCCAACTCCTGGGCTTGAGCAATTCTCTTGCCTCAGCCTCCCAAGTAGTTGGGACTACAGGCGCCTACCACAACACCTGGCTATTCTTTTTTTGTGTTGCAGTTTGGCCATGGCCGGGTTTGAACCTGCTACCCTCAGTATATGGGACCAATGCTCTACCCACTGAGCACAGGTACGGCCCAGTGAGTGATTTTTTTTTTTTTTGCAGTTTTTGGCCGTGGCCGGGTTTGAACCCACCACCTCCAGCATATGGGGCCGGTGCCCTACTCCTTTGAGCCACAGGTGCTGCCCCAACCAATGAGTGGATTTTTTAATTGACACTGGAGCTACCTTTTTGTCCTAAACTCTAAACTAATTCCCGTAGGGAAGATACAGTGGCATTGTTTGTTGTGACCCAGCAATGACCCATGCTCCAACCTGTTGAGTGCCAGCTGGGAGACCAAAGCTGAGACACAGATTCTTATCCATGCCAGACTATCCAATACCTCTCCCAGGTGAAGATTTGTTACACAAGTTGAATGACCAAGTAACCTCCTCTCCAGAGAAACAACAGCTCCGCCTACAGGTCCAGCCTGAAAATCCTCTGCAGTTTCAATGTCTATTCACAGATAGAGAAGAGGGAGGGAATTCTGTCCCCCACCCCCACCCCAGGTCTATCAAAATATGCGTAAGGCCTTACAGGCTGATGGGACCCCAGACCGGCAATAACAGACACTCCAATTACTGTTTTGTTAAAAGAAGGTGCCTCATACCCTCGTAGGAAATAATACCCCCCAAAAAGAAAGCATTGGAAGGAATCCAAACTATGTAGAACGTATTTCTAGAGTACAAACTAATCCATTCCTTTTGTTCCCCCTACAGGAAGCCCCATACCACTGAGTATAATAGATTTGTGCAGGGTCTACACGCTCTTAATGATATTGTTCAAGATATACACCCTCCAATGGACTGCCAAACCCATATACTCTTTTGATAACAAAACCAGGTGACTATGAATAGTATTCCCCTACTGGATTTAAACAATGCTTTCTTTTATCCTTTAGGGAAAAAAACCCAACTCCTTTTCACATTTGAATGGCAGGATCCTGAGACTAGTGTGACATCACAGTGCTGCTAGATGGTGTCACCTGCCAGGTTTAGTGAGAACTTGGCAAGAGACTTGTGGAATCTACAGCTGGATCAAGGGATGCAGTTACAATATGTGGATGATTTACTTATAGCCAGGCCTGACTGTGATCTTGCTGATACAATGGCTGTGCTAAATCATCTAGCCACATGTGGCTATAAAGTGTCACCTAAAACGGCACAGATTTGCAAATGACAGGTTATTTATTTGGGATTCCAAATTCGCAAGGGAACCACAGCCTAATGTTAGACGGAAAGCAAATCATTGTGAATCTTAAGGTACTCAGAAATAAAAGGCAACTGTGTGGGTTCCCAGGAAACCCAGGGTTCTATCACGTTTAAGTCCCAAACTTTGGACTAACAGCAAAGCCCTTATAATGAGGCCCTTATAGGGAAAGATGTAGAGCCCTCTGATCTGGACCACAGAATGTCAAAATGCCTTTAAAAGACTAAAGCAGAGTCTTTTTTGGTTGGCAATGTGGCTGAGGCTTTATTTTGGAAAAAGCAATCAAATCGGTTTTTAGTTGGGGGCATGGGTAAGAGGGGATACCCTAGGCGGTAAACTCCCTCTAAGGGTAGGTTGAAGGAGGGGGCTGAGCCTCAGGTGGGTCTCCTGTTCCATGTGCTACCTGGCACAGCTGCCTCCCCCCACAGGCTCTATGGCAGCCATATGAGAGGGTGGACTAGAGGGGTCACAGTGACCGCTCACTTGGGCAGGATATCAGAGGACTCAGACACCAGCTTGCTGTCACGGGTCTCAATCTTCTTCGTAACCATGGCCCTGGCACTGGTGTGGCTGAAGGAGCTAGAGCCCCCACCAGAGCCAAAGCTGGGCTGGAAGGAGCTCAGGCCATAGCTGAGGCCAGGGCTTGTGAGGCACCTGTAGGCCAAGCTCAGGCCACCTGAGTAGTCACTGGTGATCTTTATGTGGGTACTCATGTTCTGCATCCCTGACTCCAGCCAGCGCTCCTCCCCTTCCAGCAGCTTGCAGTAGGTGGTGATCTCCATGTCCAGGGCCAGCTTGATGTTCATCAGATCCTGGTGTTCACGCAGCTGCTGAGACATGTCCTACTTGGCCTGACGCAGGGCGGCCTCCAGTTAGGCCAGCTTGGTGGTGGCGTCCTTAACAGCCAGCTCCCCACACTGCTCAGCATCCTCAGCGGCGGCCTCCAGGGAAGCCCTCTGCCCTTTGAGAGCTTCTGATCTCAGGCTGATGTTCCAGTTCTCCGTCTTCGTGCACCCAGGTCATCCCTGTGCTTCCCAGCCTGCACCTGCAGCTCCTCGTACTTGGTCTGGCCCAACTCTCAGCCTGGGCCCGGCTGCAGTTGGTGATCTCCTCGTATTGGGCAGGAACCTCAGTGATGATGCCATCCAAGGAGTGACTGTTGTCCCTGGACAGGACCACAGATGGGTCGGAGATGTGGGACTGCAGCTCACAGGTCTCCTCTTCATACAGCTGCCTGAGGACACCCTTCCAGGAGGGACTCCAGCTCCACCTTGTTTATGTACACTTCGTCCACATCCAAATTCAATCTCCATCTCTGTACACTTGTTGGTCTCCCCCTCGTTCTTATTCTGGAAGTCCTCCACCAGCCCCTGCACATTGCCAACCTCTGCCTCCAGCTCCAGCTTCTCCTGGCCCAGTGTGTCCAGCTCTCACCAAAAGCTGTTGATGCAGCTTTCAGACATGCTGTCCATGTTGTTGTGAGCCTTCTACTGCTGCTGCAGGAGGTTCCACTTGGTCTCCAGCATCTTGTTCTGCTGCTTCAGGAAGTGCACCTTGTCAATGAAGGAGGCAAATTTGTTATTGAGAGTCTTGACCTCTTCCTCCTCCTCCTCCTCCTCCTGGGTGTCCACAGCCTGAATGTTGGGCCTCCAGGTTGAGTGGGCTCAGCAGGCTCTTGGTTCACTGTGACGGCCGTGATGCCCCCCATACCTCCAGCCCTGGCGTAACCTCCACCCAGACTCATGCTGGTGCCCAGGCCACTCCAGAAGCTGCTGCTGCCCATCCAGGAGAAGCTCGAGGAGCTGATGCAGGCACCAGGCCCACTGCTCTATGGAGTGGCTGCTGAAGGCCCATGGGGCAGAGGCAGACACCATGTAGGACCTCTGGGTAATTCTGATGGACATGGTGAAGACTGGAGTGGAGCCAGGAGGGCCAAACCAGACAGAGATTAGAGAAGGAGCAAAAAGTTGCTTCTAGTTGGTCTAAACCAGAGTCTCATGACTACCTCTGCTTTGGAATTGCCAGACCTGCAGAAAGAATTTAAATTATAAACAGAGAAGTCAAATAGTAAGCACTGTACGTGAGTTTGCCTCTTTTGGGTTCTCACCTCAGCTGCAGACATCCTTCCACCCCTTTAAACCAGAGCACCGGGTGTTGCTTAAAGCCTAGAAAGAACAAGACCCAAACAACAACTGACAGAGAAATGAAAAGGGCCCTACGAAGTGCTTCTAACAACTCACACCTCATTGAAACTCTCAGGGGTAAAAGCTGGGGCCCATCACTCCAGACAGAAAGGTGTCCCAGGGAAGAAGAGAACCCAGAACTCCAGTGGATGGGGCCCATCTTTATTGATCTAAAATATCTGTTTAAGAAGAAGGAAAATGAAAATATTGGTATTTTCACTAACCTTTCTTTGGTTATTTGTTCTGTCTATAGGATGGAGAGACAACGCCTTAGTAAGAACATCCCAGGCCATCACTTCTGGCAATCTCTCTCGATGCTGACTTTGCTATCTTAAACCTTGTTCAGTGCAAGAGAATCTCTTGAGCTGAAGCGTTTGAGGTTGCTGCGAACTGTGATACCAGGGCACTCTACCCAGGGTGACACAGTGAGACTGTCTCAAAAAAAAAAAAAAAAAAAAAGAATCTGAGTGATGGGTAAATGGGTGTTTATTATACAGTTCTTCAAACTATTCTTTATGTTTTAAATGTTTTCTTAATAGGGTTAGCAGAAATTGAACCATACATCTATTCTATGAACCAACAATTTCCTCCCTTGGTATTTATCCAAGAGAAATAAAAATACAGGATGGCCATAAAGTTCATGTGCAATTTAAAATAGAAAACTGTGTCTACATAACACTTAATAAAAGAACCCTCATCTGGGCTATGTTCTTAGCAGGAAACTGAGAACAGCTCAGATGTCCATCAACAGGAGAATAGGTAAACAGACTCAAACTGTGGTGTATTTATGCAATGGACTCCTACTCAACGATTTAAAGTAATGGACTACTAATACAGGCAACAAGGTGAGTGAATCTCAAGATTTGCTAAGGGAGAGAAATAGATTCAAAAGAATGCATTATGTATGATTCCATTTATAGGAAGGTCTAGAAAAGGCAAAACTAATCATCTGTGGTCATGGGAAGCACAACAGTGATTGCTTTTTAAGTGGCTATTGATTGGGAAACAGCATGAAAGCCCTTCCTACAGTGATGAAAATGTTTTGTGTCTTGATATAATAGGAATTCGGGTTACATAGGGGTATGTATGCCTTTGGCAAAATTGACTAAACTGTTAATACCTGTGCATTTCGTGCAGTGTAAGTTATCTAGTATTTTTTAAAATAAAAAAAAATGATATACCAGCCTGAGCAACAGCAAGACCCCATTTCTACTAAAAACAGAAAAACTAGCTGAGTATTGTGGCAGGCACCTATAGTCCCAGCTACTTGGGAGGCTGAGGCAAGGGGTTTGAAGTTGCTGTGAGCTATGAAGCCACAGCAGTTTACCAGGGTGACAGAGTAAGACTCTTTCTCAAAAAGAAAAAAAAAAAAGGCGGCACTTGTGGCTCAGTAGGGCGCCGGCCCCATATACCAAAGGTGGTGGGTTCAAAACAGGCCCCAGCTGAACTGCAAGCCAAAAATAGCCGGGCGTTGTGACAGGCACCTGTAGTCCCAGCTACTCAGGAGGCTGAGGCAAGAGACTCACTTAAGCCCAGGAGTTGGAGGTTGCTGTGCATAGCACTCTACCAAGGGCAACAAAGTGAGACTCTGTCTCTACAAAAAAAATAAAAGAAAAAAGGAAAGAAAAGAAAAAAGAAAAACCTGATACAAACAGGAAATGATTCTGCACGGTCTAAACCACATAATTTGTCACGTAGTATATTGTAAGGCTATGTGGATTGGTATGGAAACATGAAGATTCTAGATCACTTGCTGGATGAAGTTACCAGCAGTTCTAAGTATTTTCTCTATTGACCTAAACTAAACAAAAGTGTTATACTATAGATTTCTTGTTATAACAGAGGAAGGAATCCAAAGATTGAGAGAATAAATGTCAGAGAGCATCTGTCAAGTTTAGAAAATCATTCTCTTGTGTCTCTTAAGGAAGCATGCCTTTCACCATGACACTGAGAAATGTTCTGATGCCAGAAGCACTATCATCTTTGGAAAGCCCTGAAATGGTTGAGCTATAGGTTAAAAATTCAGATGGCTCATTTCAGCTACTGAAACAGGTTCCCAAATTTCAATTGGAATGGTGGATTCCACAACACAAGATGTGAAATTAAAGATTTAAACAGACACTTCATCAAAGAAGATGCACGAATGACAAAAAGCACATGAAAAAAATACTCCTAGTTATCATAATTAGAGAAACTTGGCCGGGCACAGTGGGTCACTCTTGTAATGCTACCACTCTGGGAGGTTGAGGAGACTAAGCTCAGGACTCTGAGACCAGCCTGAGCAAGAGAGAGACCCCTTCCTTACTAAAAATAGAAAAAGTAGCTGAGAATCTGTCTAAATAAAAAATAAATAAGAGCTATTTGCTGTATTTCAATTATACTTCAATAAAATTTTGTTTTTTTCTTGAGATAGAGTGTCACTCTGTCGCCCTGGGTAGAGTGCCATGGCATCATAGTTCACAGAAACCTCAACTCCTGGGCTCAACTGATCCTCTTGCCTCAGTCTCCCAAATAGCTGGGACTACAGGCACCTGCCACAATACCCAGGTAGTTTTTCTACTTTTAGTAGGGATGGGGGGATCTTGGTTTTGCTCAGGCTGGTCTTAAACTGGTGAGTTGTAGCTATCTGCCAGCCTCAGCCTTCTAGAGTGCTAGGATTACAGGTGTGAGCTACCATATGCGGTAGTTTTTTTTTCCCCTAGGTGATTTTGGGAATATAACAAGAAAATATAATCTCTAGGACTTTTTGGCATACTGTTTTGTTTTGTTTTTTTGAGACAGAGCCTCAAGCTGTCCCCCTGGGTAGAGTGCGTACAGCTCACAGCAACCTCCAACTCCTGGGCTCAAGCGAGTCTCCTGCCTCCGCCTCCCAAGTAGCTGGGACCACAGGCGCCCGCCACAACGCCCGGCTTTTTTTGGTTGCAGCAGTCATTGTTGTTTGGTGGGTCCGGGCTGGGGATTCCAACCCGCCACCTTAGGTGTATGTGGCTGGCACCTTAGCCAGTTGAGCTATAGGCGCTGAGCCAGCATTACATCTTAAAATCAACATACATACCTTAGTTAAACAATACTTTATTGCTGAACATGTTAACAATCATCGGGGCCTTCAGTGAGCTGTAATCTTTTTGCTGGTGGAGGGTCTTGCCTCAATGTTGTTGCTGCTGACTGATTAGGGTGGTGGTCGCTGAAGTTCAGGGTCATTGTGGCCCGAATTTCTTTAAAAAAGACAGTAGTGAAATTTTCCACATCAATCGACCCTTCCTCTCATGAAGGATTTCTCTGTAGCATGCGATACTGTTTGACAGCATTTTATCCATGGTAGAGTTTCTTTCAAAACTGAAGTCAGTCCTTTCAAGGCATGATGCTGCTTTGTCAACTACACTTATGGAATATGTAAACTCTTTTCTGTTGTTTCGACAATGTTCATATCATCTTCACCGGGAGTGGATTCCACCTCAGGAACATTTTCTGTGCGCATCCGTGAGAGGCAACTCCTTATCTGTTCCATTCTGAGATTGTAGCAGTTCAGTCCCATCTTCAAGCCTCACTTCTAACTCCAGTTCTCTCGCCGTCTCCCCATCTGCAGTTACTGCCTCTGCTAGTCTTGTACTCCTCAATGTCATCTGTGAGGGTCAGATCAGCTTCTTCCAAACTCCTGTTTCTGTTGATATTTTAACCTCCTCCTGGGAATCACAGATGTTCTTAATGGCATCTAGAGTGATGAATTCTTTTCCAGAAGGTTTTCAGTTTACTTTGCCCAGATCCTCAAAGGAATCACTATCTTATGGCAGCCATATCCCTACAAAATATATTTAATAATAAAACAAACCTATTATGCAAATATACATATACGTATAGTTAAATAATAGGACTTGAATATCAAAATTACTCCTTGATCTGTGGCTGCAGAATGGATGTGTGTTAGCAGCATGAAGACAATATTGATCAACACCTCCGTCAGAGCTCCTCGATAAACAAGGTGCATTGTCAGTGAGCAGCAATATTACAAAAGAAATCTTTTTCTTGAGTAATAGGTCTCAACAGTGAGCTTAAAATATTCAGCAAACCGCACTGTAAACCAGTGGTTCTTAGCCTTCCTAATGCCACGGCCCTTTAATACAGTTCCTGTGGGTCGCGACCTGCAGGTTGAGAACCGCTGCTGTAAACAGATATGCTGTCATCTGGACGTTATTGTTCCATTTCCAGAGAACAGGCAGAGTAGATTTGGCATCATTCTTAAAGATGTCGGGATTTTCAGATTGGTAAATGAGCCTCAGCTCCTACTTAAAGTCTCCAGTTACCTTAGCCCCAAATAAGACCGTCAGCCTGTCCTTTGAAGTATGAAGCCAGGCAGTGACTTCTCCTCTCCAGCTATGAAAGCTCCAGATGGCACCTTCTTCAAACAGAGGCCTGTTCTGACCACACTAGAAGTCTGTTGCTTAGTGCGGCAACTTTCGTCAGCGATCTGAGCTCGGTCTTCTGGACAGTTGCTGCAGCTTCTGCGTCAGCACCTGCTGCTTCACCTTTGCACTCTTACGTTACGGAGATGTTACGGAGGACGGTGAAGCAACCTCTGCCGGCGTCCAGCTCACCTTCTGCAGCTTCCTCACCTCTCTCAGCCTCCATAGAATCGAGCAGGGCCTTGGTCTGGATCAGTCTTTGGCTCAAGGGAATGTTGTGGCTGGTTTGTGCCATCCAGACCAAGATCACGCAAACTCTCTCTCTCATTTTGTTTTCTTTAGAGACAGAGTCTCACTTTGTCACCCTTGGTAGAGTGCTGTGGCATTACAGCTCACAGCAACCTCCAACTCCTAGGTTTAGGCAATTCTCTTGCCTCAGCCTCCCGAGTAGCTAGGACAACAAGCGCCCACCACAACACCCAGTTATTTTTTGTTGCAGTTCGGTCAGGGATGGTTTGAACCCGGCATGCTTGGTATATGGGGCTGGCGCCCTACCCACTGAGCCACAGGCACCGCCCCACTCAAACTCTCAATATCAGCAATTAGGCTATTTCACTTTCTTATCCTTGATGTGTTCACTGGAGTAGCACTTTTGATTTCCTTCAAAAATGTTTCCTTTGGGGAGGGGCAGCTCCTGTAGCTCGGTGGTTAGGGTGCCAGCCACATGCTCTAGGGCTGGTGGGTTTGAACCCAGCCTGGGGCTGCTAAAACAACAATGACAACTGCAATAGCAACAACAACAACAAAAAAAAAAATAGCTGGAATTTGTGGCAGGTAGTACCAGCTACTAGGGAGGCTGATGCAAGAGAATCGCTTCAGCCTAAGAGTTTGAGGTTGCTGTGAGCTGTGATGCTACGGCACTCTACCCCGGGCTACATAGTGAGACTCTGTCTCAAAAAAAAAAAAAATGTTTCCTTTGCATTCACAGTTTGCCTTTTTGGTACAAGAGGGCCAGCTTTTGGCCCATCTCAGCTTTTGATATGCCTTCTTCACTAAACATAATCATTTCTAGTCTTTGATTTAGAGTGAGAGACACACGACCCTTCCTTTCCCTTGAACACTTGCAGGTCACTGTAGGGCTATTAATTGGCCTAATTTCAATACTGCTGTGTCTCAGGGAACAGGGAGGCAAGGAGAGGGAGGGGTGGGGGAATGGCTGGTCTGCAGAGAGGTCGGAACACACACAACATTTATCAGTTAAGTTTGCAGTGCTATCTACGGCACCCCAAAACAACCATAATTAACATTAACGATCAGTGATCAACATCATTGATCACAGATCACCACAACAGATATATTAGCAAGGAAAATGTTTGAAAAACTGTAAGAATTACCAAAACGTGACACAGAGATATGAAGTGAGCATGCCATTGGAAGAATGGTGCCTGTGGTCTTGCATGATACAGGCGTGCCGTGACCTGTAGTTTGTGTAAACTGCAGTGCCAGGAAAGCACAGGAACCAGATGTATAGCAGAGTGAGCAAGAGCGGCTGGCATGGCTGTGAGGGCCACGGGTATCCCTGTCACCTGGGCGCAGACCTCAGAGAGGACCTGCCGCTCCAAACAGAAACTCTGTTTATTATTTGAGGACCCACCAAACTGTTTTTCACAGGGGATGTGCTAGCTTACACCCCACTAGTAATGTACTAGGGCTCTAATTTCTCCACAATCCTTGCCAACACTTGTTACTTCCCTTTTTTCTTTTCTTTTCTTTCTTTTTTGAGACAGAGTCTCACTTTGTCTCACTCGGTAGAGTGCTATGGCGTCATAGTTCACAGCAATCTCCAGCTCTTGGTCTTAGGTGATTCTCTTGCCTCAGCCTTCTGAGTAGCAGGGACCACAGGTGCCTGCCACAACGCCTGGTTATTTTTTGTAGCAGTTTGGCTGGGGCTGGGTTTGAACCCTCCACCCTCAGTACATGGGGCTGGCACCCTACTCACTGAGCCACAGGCGCCACCCTCCTTTCCTTTTTCCAAAAAAGAAAAACTGCTGGCCATCCTATGGGTGTGAGTGGGCTCTCACTAGTTTTGTCCACAATATTTTTTGGGTTTTTTTGAGACAGAGTCTCAAGCTGTCACCCTTGGTAGAGTGCCATGGCATCACAGCTCACAGCAACCTCCAACTCTTGGGCTTAAGTGATTCTCTTGCCTCAGCCTCCCAGGTAACTGGGATTACAGGCACCCACCACAACACCTGGCTATTTTTTTTGTTGCAGTTGTCATTGTTTTCTTGAAGGTAAACGAGGCCCAACGGAGAGCACCCAAACACCATGTTTATAAGAGGAAGGGCTTTATTTACTGGCCGGAGCCTACGGCATAGAAGAATTCCAAATGGCCGCGCTCCCTGACTGGCTTGGTCTTTTCTTTCCCTTTTTATCGATAGTCAAAAAGTTCCACCCCACAGGTGCCCTTCTCATTGGCCAGTTTGAATCAAGCGGGAGATGCTAGTCCAGCCCCTACAGAACTACAGGATTTCAGAGAACTTGAAATTTCCAAGTTCCAGAAGTTAAGTTTACAAAGTCCCAAGAGCTGAGTCACCATGGAAAGGACCCTGCAGGTGTATCCTTGTGGTCTCCTTGAGAAGACCTGTTCTCCCAGACCTCACCCTTTTCAGGCATCCTCTCTCATTCTCCCCTTTTGAGACTCCAATATATTTTAATTTGGAGTCTCAATATCAGCTTGTTTCTGCAGGTGCTGATATTAATTACTTTTTAGCACTGAGGTTTTATGGACTCTGACTCTTTTTGGGATTCTCTACTCAGGCCTTAATAGTACCATGGTGGTGGGCTAATACACATACAACTTTTTACTTTTCCCTGTGACATTTTCCCCCCTTTTCCCAAAGTCCAAAGTCCAATTAAGACAAGTCCCTCAAGGAGTTTCCTCAGGCTTCAGCCGTGTTTTGATCATCCAGCTCCCAGTATGTGGCGAAGCAGGGCATGTTGACTGTCTTAAAAGTTACCTTTACTTCCCAAGGGGCAGTGAAGCCCTATTAAACCAGCTGTGATGACTCCAGGTGAGGATTCCTTTCACCTTCGATGCTGAGCGTGTGGTCAGGATGATGGTGGAAAGTCCTTTCTACCTTGGTTTCAGGGGAACCAGGTTCTGATTCTGGACCTAAACTTGGTCCCCTTGATCCTCCAGAGAGAAAGGATGTACAGACACAAAAGACTAAACAGAACACAGTCAATTACCCAAGTGGAGATTTTCCTTGCTACTCTTTCTAGGGTTTTTGTCCGTTCAGTTCAGTCTCTCCCAGTTCTTTTAGGAGTCCCTGCTAAATTGCAGAGGATTGACAGAGGCCTCTTTGAACAACACCAGTGGCAAGGCCTGTATCCAATTCAGCTTTGCTTCCTGGCAGAGTTTGCCAATTTCTGTTCCTATGGTCCTGTTCATGCACTTTAC
>CAUYTI010091880.1:0-25394 GCA_963575145.1 Galago senegalensis | reverse complement strand
AGGGTGTGGGGGTGCGAAGGCGAGGGGTTGTTCTGGAGAAGGCGGGAGTTGGAGAAGGCGTGCGATGGAGAGCGGATGAGATGGAGAGGGGGTGAGATGGAGAAGGAGTGAGATGGAGAGGGGGTGAGGTGGAGAGGGGGTGAGATGGAGAGGGGTTGTGATGGAGGAGTGAGATGGAGAGATGATGAGATGGAGAGGGGGTGAGATGGAGAAGGAGTGAGATGGAGAGGGGGTGAGATGGAGAGGGGTTGTGATGGAGAAGGAGTGAGATGGAGAGAGGATGAGATGGAGAGGGGGTGAGATGGAGAAGGAGTGAGATGGAGAAGGAGTGAGATGGAGAGGGGTTGTGATGGCGAAGGAGTGAGATGGAGAAGGAGTGAAATGGAGAGGGGATGAGATGGAGAGGGGGTGAGATGGAGAGGGGGTGAGATGGAGAGGGGATGAGATGGAGGAGGGGGAGATGGAGGGGGGAGATGGACAGGGGATGAGATGGAGAAGGAGTGAGATGGAGAGGGGGTGAGATGGAGAGGGGGTGAGATGGAGAGGGGTGAGATGGAGAGGGACAAGATTCAGGGTGGATGTGTTCTTTCTCTTTCTCGAGAATGTCCCTTACTGGAAGGCAAATCTTTGGTTATTCATTGCTGTATTCATTGCTGTTATTCATTGTTCTTCAATATTACTTATGAAGGATCTGGTTATAAATCCCTTCCTTGCTTCTCTCCTCATATCTCCTTCTTTCCTGTCTTTTTTTTCTTCCCCATCATAATCGCTTTTTCATTTTAACTATTCTTTCATTTGTATTCATTGGACTTTCTCTGAAGGCATCAAATGAGATTTGGCAAGATTGAGAAGAGACACACCTTATATTTCCTGCTCCTGCCCCCTGAGCACTCCCTAGTTTTATGGCAATTTCTTAGCATGGGCTAGTGTTTATGTCATTGTGAAGGTGTTTTCTGGAAAATTCAAATCCCAAGCCTATATGAAGGCAGGATTGACAATGTGGATTTTCAAAGAAAACATTTATTTCCCACTCAAAGCAAAGGCTAAGACATCAGTTTCCTGGTTATCTGTTTTGCAAAGATGCTTAGTTCTTCTGAACATCTTTCACTGATTGTGGAGTCCTTAGAATATGTGAAATTCATGTCTGAATCTGTTTCAACTCTAAATTACAGGAGCCAGAAACTAATCTCCTTCCCACACATCCAGTACAAGCCCAGCTTCTTGATTGCACAGATGAGTGCAGCCATAGCATCCGTGATGTGATCAGTTAGTTTTCAACTGCCTTTCCGTTTCTGGCCATTCATTTGCACGTGGCTCAACTATACATTTAATACATACCATATTTGGTCTAGCATTGTTAGGTATCTTTTTTTATGAGGGTCTCAGTTCACCAGAATTGAAGTGCTAGATGCTTTTCTGTATACTATACATTTTTAAAAATAAACCTAAATAGTGTTCAGCTATTTTCATTTATTTTTGGTATAAAACATAGTGGGTAGTTTATATGGACAAGGTATCTATACTGTCTGTGTTACTGACACACAAAAAGGGAAAAACTGCCAATACTAGACCATAAAGCCAGTTGAGGAACTGTTGTTCTGTTTCCTGTTCTTACCTATTTCTTTTTAAACTTATGGTACAAAAGCAAGCCGATTTCTCGTATTTTTCAGGCAAATTTAGATACATGTAAGAGATTCCAAATAAACCTTAAATATTATCTCATCAAGGACAGTCAATGTTACCATGAAGTTCCTGACTGTATTTTCAAGGATCTCTCTATGTTGGGAACACAGGAGATCTCTGGATCACATAAGATGCTGAAGTATATCAGTGGGGACCATTGTGCAGGGAGGGGCACGGGGACATGTAACTTCTATGTCTTTCTCTGTGATTATACCTCTGGGAAAACCAATTATAAGTAAACAAACTATTCCCAAATGTGATTCTCTTTCTTCTGTAACATGTTCAAAGTCCTCTCACATCTCCTGATTACAATTAGAGTAACCCCCATCTCTCACATGGCCTTGGCCCCACCTGCCTCATCTAGCTCACCTCTTGTCACTCTGCCCCTCCTTTACTAGGCTCCAGCCATACTGAGAATGTCTTAGGGTTTTTACCTTGTGGTTCTGTTTTCCTGGAATGGTATTTTCAAGATCTTCATGCATGTGGCTGCTCCCACCTCTCTCATAACAGAGTTTCAGTTCGGTTGTCTTGTCTTCAAAAACTCCCTCCAAGCTCACACTACCTAAAATACGGATTATTCCTACCTCCCCTCATGAGTTTAGGTGGGTTTTGTTATTTACTTAGATACCATTAGACATGGTATATGACTCTATTGGGGAGATATAAGTTCTGTGAAGGCAAGAACTTTGCCTTTCTTTCTTCTAATCTCTGTTTTCAATTCCTAGTATGCTATCAATCATGTAGCAGATGTTCAATAGATATTTTCTGAATAAATACAGTAGTTGATGTCCCTGAGACAGTGTCTCCAGTAGTCCCAACACCCTTTCAGGGTGAGGGTGCTGAGGCCAGGGAGGAGAGTATATCCCTGGGAAGTTTCTCCTTTCACCTCTCTTACTTGCAGAAACCTTGACTGGTTGCACATGTTCTACCTCATAAGCTGGAGAATTTCAGAACCTGCTCTACTTTGTAGCCATCTTGACAATGGCAAAGGTGAGTAAGATAGTCTGGTAGGGCAACATGCAAATGACCACCCATACAACTGTATGACAACAGCATCTATTAAGAGACTCAGAGCCTTTACCAATAGCCTTGGACAGTATGGAGAGCAGGTGTGTGTCCACTGTTAGAAGAACAATTTGCACATGTATGTGGATCACCATGGAAGTGTTGAGTGGATGGAAGTTTTCCCAGCCTGATGATGAACAAGGTGAAGATCAAAAGCAATGGAGCATAGAGAGCTGAGAAGCAAAGCAGAGAATCAAGTATAGGAGATCTCAAGGGAGGTTCTGTGGACTCATCATTTTGAGAAGACTAAAAATGTCTGCAGAAAAGACAGCCAACAAAACAGGTTTTCAACCGGCAGTCTTGTTGAGTTGCATGGATTTTGATAAGCACAGGAAGGAGCCTCCAACTTAGCAGCATAATGAGGTGAAGAAATCATTACAGAAGGAGATGTGAAGAGAGTCTCCTATGGCACTGCCAGTTAGCATTAAGCCTGCCTTACAGACCAATGGTTCTCTACAAGGGATGCTTTTGACCCATCCAGGGGTGGGAATCTGGCAATGTCCGGGGACTGTTTAAATTATCACAACTTAGGGTACTCTGGCACCTGGCAGGTGGAGGCCAGAGGAGCAGCTAAACATCACAGCTCCCGGTAACAAAGAATTATCCAGCCCAAAGGTCACGAATGCTGAGGTTGAGGAACGCCGCTGTAGGCAGAGCTCCCTCAGTTTGGAGAAAGAAGTGACACATGGGAAATAGTATGTGAGTCAAGCTTCCCTGATTTCTTGTAACAGAAACTACCTTAAGCAAAAAGGTGGTTTTATTATTAGAACAGAAGCGTGCCTCATGGACCTCAAGAGCAGGGATTCAGACAAGCCCTAAGAAGAAACTGAAAGGACAGAAATAGAAAGCTATCAGAGACGCTCCTTTCTGCTCTTTCCCGTCAAGCCGCCTTCATCTCTGTCTCTCCATAGACTGCCTTTTATGAGAGCTAGTCCTTGCGGGTGTCAGTGTGTAACCACCTCGTACCTCTCAGAATTAGATGCTACCTCACCCCCCATATTGATGACTGTTATATAGTGTTATTATTATTATACCCTCTCTTAGCATGACTAAGAACAAAGATTTTCACAGCGTACTCTGGGTCTAGCCTTTGACGCGTTGTACTCTCCGCGGGCTCTTTCTCTTATTATATAGACAGCAGCTGAAAGCTCATATTTTCTCTTTTAGAAGGAAACTGGTAATAAATCCTGCAAAGCGGCCTTTAGCCATATGCATATTTATCAAGCAAAACCTTCTGCATACATAATGTTTACTTGTGTGAAATTGTTCAGCATTTTCAGCTTTAAGTTCCTTGACAGCCACTATATAACCAGAGAAATAGCATGTTTATTAACCCAACATGAGCAGGATATCTAGTTTAATGGGGAGAATTAAGTTAAAATAATTTGACCCATTTTTTACACGTTTATGAAATATTTATCTCAATTTCCAAACATCTCGTTGTGGATGGGTGAAATATCTCACGAACAGGAGTCATTCTGTGGACTCCTTCAAGAAGCACTGACCTAGCACCACACTTTTAAAACTACGGTCAATGAAACAGGTCTCAGTACAGTCTTTGCAAATAAATGTTTTACCATTGGACATGCGTTATGGGTTGAATCGTGTACCCTTGAGAGGTATGCTGATGTCCGAACCCTAGATACTTTAAATGTGTCTTTATTTGTAATTTGCAGATATAATCAAGTTGAGAGACGAGTCCGACGCCACCACAGCTACCAGAAGCGGCAAAGGAGAATGTTCCCAAGAGAGTCTGGAAGGGGTGTGGCCCTACCTGCACCTTGAGTTTAGACTTCTGCCCCCACGGAGCTTTGGAAGAATAAGTTTCTTTTGTTTTAAGCAATCCAGTTTGTAATTTTTTTTTTTGGCAACAGCCACAGCAAACTAAAAGGATGTGTCTGAAATATCCTGCATGCTATTACAGCTTGATCTCAGGGATTTTTTGTTCATCCTGCCATATATGAAGCACTCCGCAGCTTCTTACTATATTTGAAAAAGCTAATTGAACTTTACCTCTAAATTTCTGAGATTTATTTCATCACAAAACACATATTTAAGTAATACCTTTTTCTATTCTAAAAAGCAAGAGTTCCTTAGAGGACATTTAAAAATGTCTACTATGTCTGATCACTTTATAAAGGAACAAAAATTTGTAATGATATTACACAGAATCCTGTTATTACCCACACTCGCTCAGTTAGAACCTTAGCCAGGATCAGACATCAAGTTTCTTACCACAGCACTGTATTTTTGCAGAGATATAGAGAAGAACACATAAAAAACAACAATGAAGGCTCATTTATTTTGAATAAATATTAAACTGGGCAATTTCCTTCACAGAACCATATTTCACATCTGGAATGAGAACTCAGATGTGCACCTGTCAAGTCTTCTAATTCTTATTATTTTCAATCACCCCTAAAGTACTTACAAAATGATGTTACATAAAGTGAACATATGGAATTAATTCCAGATATTTTAGTTTACATTATTACTATGTGGAAAAAAAATAACTGTGGAATTTCCTATCACAGCATGAAGAGGCCAATACCGCCAGATAGTATCAGAAAAAATTTTATGTGTTTAAAGAATCTAGGTAAACAAATATTAAGTAATTATTACAATCTTAGAGCATTATGCATTCTTTTAAAAGCTAAAGTAACACCTCACACAGCACTAAAGCAGTGATTTTATTGCTTCCTTGAATATGGAACAACTTAAGAAAAAGCTAATAATCAGAAAATTAATATAATCCAGAGCATTAGGCTAGATGATGGTTAATGACATCAGTGAAATTAAAATTTGAAAGAGCTATAAGGTTACTTTACAAAATGACATTATTTTGCAATAATAAAAAAAAATCATCATAGTGGAGGGAAAACACTGAAATGTTATACTTTATTGACTTTATTTATTTATTCATTTATTTATTTTTTTAGAGACAGAGTCTCACTTTATCGCCTTCAGTAGAGTGTGGTGGCATCACAGCTCACAGCAACCTCCAGCTCTTGGGCTTAGGTGATTCTCTTGCTTTAACCTCCCCAGTAGGTGGGACTACAGGCACCTGCCACCACACCGGGCTATTTTTTTGTTGCAGTTTGGCTGGGGCCAGGTTTGAACCCACCACCCTTGGTATATGGGGCCAGTGCCCTACTCACTGAGCCACAGTTGCTGCCCCATTTATGGACTTCATTTTAAATAAGTGATGCCTTTATGATCAGAAATTTTATGTTAATACAGAGTTTCACATTTTATTTTTCAGTTTTCATTTTTTTAAACCAAAAAGATTGCAAATTCCTTTTTCAAAAGTGCTGCTTAGAGGAAATTTATACGGCCTGCACTGGCACTCCAACACAGAAAATCCACAAAGGTGATGTCACTTGCACTAAAAACCACAACGCTATTTGAATTAGAATAAAAAGAAGGTGAACCTGAACCTTTTCTCAAAATAAGCTTAACTCAGGTTTGAAGTTGGCAAAGCACTTTTAAGCTATATCAAAGTTAATTGGGAGGCATTTTGTCCCTCAGATAGATGTCTTATATTTTCTTCCATTTAAGAGTTTCAGGGCCCATGCTGAGTTCTAACACCCTTCTCCTGAAGCTATATTAAATTGACTGTGTTGTTTAATTTCAGACTTAGAAGCAAGTGATTATTGGCCTATAGATTCTCCCCTGTTCCGCCACATGTATGCTTCTGTTTGGGATAGAAATGCAGCTGCTTACAACATAGAGTTTTTAGGAAGCAGCTATCACAAAATAAACAATATCAATTTGTTGAATGAACAATTTGTTACATTAAATATCACAGTCACATTGCAAGTAAAGATTCTGAGACCCAGAAAATGTGTAATAAGTTCAAAGTCCCAGGAGTCTCCATACTTGTGCCCCAGCACCATTCCCAGTAAGTAATTGGATTGGACTCATTGGATAGTCTTTAGGTAAGAGCTTCCAAACATGGGGGTCCAATGCTGTTCAAAGACAACTTTGTATCCGTTCCAAAATAGAAAACAGACATTCATTAGTATTGGGTTCTCAGTTTTTATCTGGGCAGTATTCCACTCACAAACATCACATTTCTTAGGTTGCCATAGAGCTTGATGTGGCTGTGTGATTACATGCTAGCTCACGATGTGACAGTGTAAGTGTCACATGAGACTTCCGAGAGGTCCCCTGGATAAAAGCAGGTGCTCTTTGCTCTTAATATCTCTGTAGTATCGCTTCTTGGCCTTTTGGCTAAGATCAAGTGTAATATCTCTGTAGTATGAACTGCCAATGTGATAGTCGGTGCATGTGTGATATTTGATGTGAAGTAGTCCTTTTCTCGTGGTCTCAGATAAGAGTTTAGGGAGAGAGCATCAGAAGGGAAGAATACTGTGTAACAGATGTGGATTGCCCACCCCTGGACTAGGTCCACACGGTAAAAGTGCATTTTCATAATTTAAAATCCCTATTTTGTGGTGTGTGTGTGTGAGAGAGAGAGAGATGGTTTTTTTATTGTTACGTGTAGTTGAATCTAATAGTACCTCATTAATCAAAATGAGTGGGTCCTCAAAAGAAATACTCAGCCTCCATATACAAAATTACATCTTTTTTTTTACCTTTATTATATTTTCTAGGTTAAAATATCTTTATTTTGGATGGATGTGGTGGCTCACACCTGTAACACTAGCACTTTGGGAGTCTGAGATTGGTGGATTGCTTGAGCTCAGGAGTTCAAGAGCAGCCTGAGCAAGCGTGAGACCCCTGTTTCTACTAAAAATAGGAAAAAAACAAAACAACAACAAGTAAAAAATGTGCCAGGCATTGTGTCAGGAGCTTGTTGTCTCAGCTACTCAGCTATTAAGGCAAGAGAATCTCCTGAGCCCAAGACTAAAAGGTTGCCAGGCGCGACAATGTTGCCACCGTACTCTACTCAGGGCAACAGAAGACTCTGCCCCCACAAAACCAAACAAACAAACAAAAAGAAATAAACTTTCTTTTATTAAATGTTTTGTATAATAGATATTAGGTTATTGTGTATATAATTTGAAGAATAAAAAGTTGGAAAACCTATAAACTTTTGAAAATGTATATATTTACCATTTACTAAAATGAAAAAAATCTGAAGGCACCACTTGGGGTTATTTTTCATTTGCCAGCCTCTCCAAATCAAAAAGATATGTAGAACTGGCAAGTGAATTCATTAAGATTCCAAATGAAAGTCATTTGAAGCAATTGCTTTGTTCATTCATTCTGGCCTAACTATGTTCTTAACATGCCCCCCTCAATAATGTAGGAAATATATTTTGTTCTATTTATGCAAAATTTAATGCCTGGACCTTTATTATTATTTATGTTGATGATATTGATAATGTTTAAAAGCCACATCCTGAACTACAGGTCAATGGCTTATTAATTACTAGCAATTTAAAATACCATGGTAAATAAAATAAATAGGAGGACAGTGGTCTAGATATTTGTAAATGAGCAATAACTGTCTCCAAACTTTGTTAGTCAAAGTAAATAGAATTTGTTTTTGTAGCAAATTAAGTTGCCATTATAAAAATACAACTGCTGACAATATTTGAATGAACTAGTGGTGAGTTTTTGTTCCCTGTTGGTAACATTCTGTGACCTCTTTTCTTCGTGCTGCCCACTCACTAGTCCTTAAGTATCGTTATACACGTACATATATGCATATAAAGTTCTTTGTGTGTGTGCGGATACACTATATGAACGCAGTTTATAAAAAGTAATTTCCATGGTCAAACTGTTTTAACTTTATTAGACATTTTGGCTTCTAGAAAAGCCTTCAAAACTTGCAGATGTAAGGCAACATGGTGTTCAACAGTGTGTGGATTGATCACCTTAGATGTTTCATCTTTTAATTAAATTTTGGTTTTATTTCTTTCTAAGAAAAATGGGAAAACTGACTAAAATACATTTAGATCTTAATGATATTATGTTCTGTTTTAGACGGGATCTTCTAATATCAAGTTATTTACTTCTGTGAAAATTACAACATAGTTCTATAAACCTCAATTATATTAGGATTATGAGTATATTAATTGATAGTAATAAAATATTACATATGACTTATCTGTTTAAAATTGATTTCTCTGCTTATATTTATTCTCTGCTTAAAACACTTACCAAACTTATCTTTGTGTTACACTACTGAACAAGGAGGGGAAGCTTGGCTCTGCTAAAGTTCACATTATGTAACTCCTGTAGGAGTTAAGAGTTTTAAAATTGAACAATACGCCTGTGGGTTCTTACTCTCAAAATTTAAGTCTGTCTACAATTATGATATTTTTATAAAATTTGTGCTGGTTCAACACTCCATGATATTCAGTTTTATTCTTTGTAATCTGGTGCATTTGCTTATATAGCTACTTTCATTTAATGTAAAGAATATATCTTCTCATGTGGCTATAAAGGTCCTTTATACATTTAACACAAAGCTAGCTCAGCTTTAGCAGTATGTATTTTAGTTTCTTTATGTTTACACCTGTACAATCTCTTCTAATAGCTATAATTACGTAGGTGTCTCTTATAACCCCTATTTTACACATAATACCGTACTATATTTAGTAGATACCATAAATGACTTCAATATAATTTATCTATTATTCTCACGATCAGTCTGACGTACTTTTCAGACACCTGGCTAGTGTTTTTCAATCTTCAAATGACCATTGTATTTTTCTGGGGCCAAGGGAGCAGGGTATTTCTAAACAACTACGGTTTCCATTATACCAAAAGAATATCGTCTCAGGGGATTATAAAGGCTGTAATTTCATCTCAGGCTTCCTGTGACTAAACTGCTTGAGTTTGCTCTGACAATTTATGACATTACATGCACCCTCACAGGAATTATAGACTTATACCCCCTCCTTGAGATATATTGTCTTTATGTTATCTGTGTTTACGGC
The DNA here is from genome assembly GCA_963575145.1 of Galago senegalensis. Taxonomy (NCBI): domain Eukaryota; kingdom Metazoa; phylum Chordata; class Mammalia; order Primates; family Galagidae; genus Galago; species Galago senegalensis. The sequence continues at coordinate 15,732 of CAUYTI010091880.1, read as the reverse complement.
TAAAAAGATTCTGCAACTGGCAGTTGGTGGAAGAACATGTTGTATCATTACCTCATCAATGAATGATCTTTAACAATTTAAAACAATTTAAAAACAACTTAAAAAACAATTTAAAAACAACTGTATCTTAACAAAAATGCCTAGATCCACATCAGTTCCTGTGGACTAAAGTCTTCAAAACTGGCGAAGTTCTAATAGGCATCTCAGCGTTATTGACCCTGCCCTTCAAATTTATATCTGAGTGGAACATACTCACTGGTTCATAACTTTAAGAAAAACAAAATACTATAGTTGGCAATGAAATATGTTCCTTTTTCAAATTATGTTAATGAATGTGTGTGTGTACAGATAGATATAAAATTATGTTGTATATTTTTTCTCTAAATAAGTTGCCTTGTTTTCTTCCTAAAAAATTCCAAGTCCAGGACAGTCATCAGCTGATACCTTTACAGAGTTAGATAGTTATTTCAGAGTCCTAATGCCGAGTACCATAGTAAACCAGAAGTTCTTAATGTCAGCATTTTTGGCAGTTTGGACTGGATAACTTTGTGGTGTGAGGAATGTCCTATACATTAGGGCGGGGGGGCGGGGGGGCGGGGGGATGGCTGCGTCCTTGGCCCTGCCTACTGGGTTGCAATAATGTACTTCAACTGTGGCAACCCAGTGTATCTCCACACACCATCATTGTGTCTTGGGGGAAAAAATCACCTCCAGTTGAGCATCACTGTAAAAATAGATTCAACTTTATCGAACAGGTTGACATCAATCATTTATTTAAAACTTAAAAATCAATCTCCTCAGAATTCTATTTTTTTTTTTTGGAGACGGAGCCTCAAGCTATCCCCCTGGGTAGAGTGCCATGGCATCACGCTCACAGCAACCTCAAACTCCTGGGCTCAAGCGACTCACCTGCCTCAGCCTCCCAAGTAGCTGGGACCACAGGCACCCTCCACAGAGCCTGGCCATTTTTTGGTTGCAGCCATCATTGTTGTTTGGTGTGCCCGGGCTGGGGATTCGAACCCGCCACCTTAGGTGTATGTGGCTGGCGCCTTAGCCGCTTGAGCCACAGGTGCTGAGCCAGAATTCTATTTTTGAGAGCATACCAAATATGGTGGAGACAAAAGCATAGAATAATAAGACTCTCTTCACAGCACACATGCAAACAATGTGTTTCAAATGCCAGCTATTTATGTATTGGTAAGCATCATATAGGACCTTGGGTGTAGGATGTAGTCTATCCTGAGGAAGCATAAAACTAGCTCACAGCATTGCAGTCTAGATGACTGACTGGTCAAAAATAAAGGATGTTATCAAATCCATTTGGGGTTCTCTCAATTACACTAAATACCCTACTGAAAAGTGAACAGGTCTACTTCTCTTTGAGACAAGTTAAGTATTTAAATGTACTTGGATTTGGGGGATAGTTGAGTCAAAATAATGAACAGACATTTTATTGTTATTTTCATATATATGACAGTACAAATGTACTTGTATATAATTTTATAAGTCACAAAGTGTAAACTTTAAAACAATTTATGTATACTCTGTTTTTATATGGATATAGAGACGTAATAGGCATAGTTAAAGTGCTTAAGTAGCTAAAATGGATGATAATTTTGGCCAGTGATTTCCAATCCTTTGATTACAAATGTCACATACACTTATTGCATTACATTGTAGGAAAGAATTCCTATGCTCTCTAACCATTTTTGCCTAATTCCTATTCCATTAATATATACATATATGTTTCATATTTTAGAAATCAGAGGTTATAAACTTGTGTGCTACTAAAAACACATAACACATATTTTTGTATAATGACTATCTGATGGATCTGCATATTTACATGTAAGCATAAACTACACATGTGCACACACTAGTGAGCAGAACTTTGAGAACAACTCATAAATTCTTCTAAGATTATTAGTTGTACACGTTACTTTAAGGAGTATTACTGAAAACATTATTTTTGTTTTCTGTGTTCTCCAAGATGTTAATCATACAAACACATTATATCTCATTATGGGAATAGCCATCATTAATTCATATCTTTGATATTGCAAAAGAAGTTTTCATACTCTAAAATTAGGAATCACTATCACCGTGTAAGTAAACTTAAGTTTTTGCCTCTGCATTGCTAATTAAATGAGCCATATTGAGAAAACTGCTAAATTAATATATATGAACTCAAAAGAAACTAATATGTGTAGAGTTTTCAGCTTATATTGCAGGTACTTGATTCATTTAATTCTCACTGTAAACATTTTCATAAGGCAAATTTTAATTGAATATATATTATTTGCCCATTTCTGAATTAGGTGTTATAAAATTGAATAAAAGAAACGTAATCCTTTGACTAACCTTTTGAAGTAGTTGGGTGATGTTAAAATTCACTAATGCTGATCTATTTGGCATTTTTTCTTCCTATTCCTAACAACACCCCAAGTTGGTCCATTGGGGAACGTTGCTTCCAGCATCATGTGTTAGCTTTATAGATTGAGAATGGCCTCCACATTCTTTGACACCCCCCCCCCAAAAAAAAAACTTGGAATTTTTGATCAATGGTTCATGAAAAGGTGTGCCCTCCCACTTTCTCTTTCTGGATCTGGATTGGAAATCACATGTGTGGCCTGAAAATTGCTGATGACTAACCTTGGGATACCAAAAGATGCTAAGAGATAAAGGGAATGTGCTGAAACTCATCCTCGATGCCATTACTGAATCACCAAAATGACAGACACTGAAGCTGGTCCTACTTCTATCTCCCATTACATAAACCAATACATTTTCTTATTTTCAATTTCAAGTATGTTGATTTTCTCATACATGTCGTATCAAAAGCCTGAACTTACATAAAAAGCACTATCCAGGACTCACAGGTAGGAATGAACAGTCTCATAGTGTCAACTATATAGATGATCAGGCTGAGGTTAACCCTCATGTCCATTTGACTTTTAAAATCTCAGTATTAAGGATGTGATTCCCAGAAAAGTGCAAAGCACCATAAAATTTCCAGTGGTAAAATAATCTCAAATGTTTAGTGTCTGAGTCTGAGAGATGGCTACAAGATATATTCATGCTACTGGTAATATGCCCAAGGAACCAGCAGGTTCAATGATAGTGGTTGCTCTGGAAATGGGATCATGTCTTGAATGGGTGTTTTGCCATCATAGTTCCATAGAAATTAAGGCTTGAACATAGTGGGCGCTCACTACATTTGATTTATATTGTATTGAGAATTATATTGTTTTAACTTGGCTAAAGTATGTTTTATGAATGACTTCTCACATTAAAAATACTTTGTAACAGTGAAATACGATCAAGCAAAATAGAATGTACATAAATATATGTCAATAAATATGTCTCTCTCTATTTATTGACTTCCATATCCTTTCCCCTTCCTGTTTTGCTCTTGCTTTCTTTCATCAGCTTCCCATCCCCCTTCAGAGATACACAGACAATATGTAGGGACACACACACCCACCACTAAAAGAACGTCACAAGAACTCTTGCAGAAAACGTATCCTCTCTCAACGGCAGTGCAGAGGCTTGTAGATCCTTTAGCTTTCATGATTTCTGAAAATTACTCTGAATTTCAACTTTTGAGCTGATATGCCCCCCATACAACAACTTAATTTAAACTTTTTGTGGTGGGGACGTCCACTTTCTTTTGAAAATCCATTTGAGGGCCATGTCCAAGCACGCTATTACATACATTTTTCCTTTGGATTATTTTCAACTATAAAATTTCCCTTTCGCCAGCCTCTTCAATTTGTACCACCCCACACTCTCATTGTTGTGTCTTCCTTTCAATTTTATTAAGACCTTCCACGTTTTACTCCCTTTCTGGGGTGTTTTCTTAACAGTTCAATCTGTTATCAACCGCTTAAAATCCAATTTCTCCAGTATTCTCATACTTTGCTCTCTCGCTATTTCAGTTAGTTCCTCACCAAGTGACAATTTTGGAAAAGACCTCAGGCCTGCTATTTGCCTTTTTGCGCCTGTGTTTGAGATGGTTCCTGTTCTTACCTTTCACTGTGTTCCCATTGATTTCTGGGGCGCTTTTAACATTACCTCCATTCCGATCTATGACGTAGCTTCCATGTTCAGATTTTCTCCTATTCCCTAATTGGTTCTTTAATGTGAATTTGTGACTAACTACCTTTTTGTGCCCTGAGCAGAAAATATTCCTCTACATATATAACATATTAAAATATTAATATATGTTGAGATGACGTGGAAAGTTGCATTGTCAAATGCTAAAGTGTTTATTTACTAAACTCATTAGAATAATTGCTAACAACTTTAGAAAAGGTACTCATTTTAAGACATAAACCAATAAGGTAGCTTGTATAATACCTTATTTCACAGCTGAAGATAGAAGTGAAATGGGGGCTTAAAATGGGTAGAGATCAGTTTGTGTTAAAATTGCCCTGTGTTGAAATTGACTTCTTAGGCTGGCCTGGACAGCAGCAATTAGCTCAAAGTGTTCAGATTCAGCTTTGTGAATAATCTAAGCCAAGAAAAGCCAAACTAGGTAGAAGAAGGGAGCAGAGATTCATGGTTCATTCCTTAGCATGGAACGTTGGTAGATCTGGTTAATAGATCTAGTTCAAAATTAGAGTTCTCTTTATATCAGCTATCTGACTGTGAACAAAGTCACATCTCTACACCTCACTTTCCTCTTTTGATAGATGAGAATTACGTTTTGTTTTTCCTTCTAGAGTTAGAGGTATTACAAAATAACAAAGAAGGATGTTATAGCAATGAATGTCACATGGTAGATTCGTGATTCTTACCACATGTTAATTCTGTTGCCCACCGTCTTTCCTCTATTACTGATTTGTGTCTACAATAGTAAGCTTTCTACACCACTAATGTTTTGTGTGCCTTTCATGGTTACAACCCACTGGGTACTTACATAAACAGCATCTGGTAAATTTTCTGTGTGATATCTGCTGCATGTAAGTTCATGATTTCACTGACTTTTTCCCTAAGTTCCTGCTTCACTGTTTCCCTGAGAAGTTTGACTCTATATTGCTGTCTAATTTCTGTCTAAGAGATAGGAACTGGAACCCAGATCCTATGCCTGGGGTCCAAAACACTTAAGTGGACTGCTGTCCTATTCTATGAAAGCCTGTCTCAGCAAAAATCTGGTAGATTTATTATCATTCCCTGATGGCCACGCAAGCCTCCAAAGTACAAAGTAGTTGTGCCTTTTTGAATATTGATATTGAAATACATTTTCCTATTCCCTATTGAGAATAGAGATGTGAGCTCCTGGACTAAAATGATGCCCTGCTTCCCCTCCTTCCCACTCAGACCATTCAGCGTGACCTCCATGTGGGTTTGTACTGCCTGTATCTGACCAGCATGGTGAATCCTTTCTTTCTTTTCTTTATTTTGTTGCAACAGATAGGTTTCGGAAACTCCAAGTGACCACTAAACACTGTTTACATGACATTCAGGTCCCAAATGTTGTGTGTCCTGTCACACTGACCGCACTGGAAGTTACAGGTTTAAAAACAAGCACAGAGAAGTTGAGGCATCCATGCATCCACCTGGTACATTAATTCCTATATTAGCATCCTGTAAGGAGATATTTCGGCAGGGAAACACTCCACCTGTCCACAGGCCAACGTGTGACTCACCTACTTACCTCTCTGTTATGTATGTTCCGTGAAAGTTTGAGATCACAGATTGGTCATACATTTTCTTGATCCATTTAACAAAAATTGCACATGCACTTCAGATGGGACACATAATGAAAGCTTACACCTTTCCACAAACGTCTCCAAAAATCTTTTGACTCTAGCAATAAATGTCTTGATTGTTTCTGAGGACGTTTTTCAGCTCTGTAATATAACCCTGCCACAGCTCTGCAGATTTTTGAAACTGGCGTACTTGACATAACATTTCTAACAGGGCTAAACAGTAAACTCAGATTCAGAGTGCAGAGCGACTATTTTTGTGTCCATCTGTATTTGTCATTTCCCATCAAAGAAGAAATCTGTGAATACATTCTACTTTGTTTCCATTATTTGCACACATAATGATTGCCCAAAAGCTTTCCGCAAAGATATTTTATTTTAGACTGTCCCTGGTTTCCTCAATGAGATAACACATTGGAGACCCTGCTGTGTTTTAACAACTTTTTTTTTAAACCAGACTTAAACATGAGGCCTAAAATTTTAAAGGTCTGTTTAAAAATTCCCTTTTGAGCCATAACCTCCCGTGCTGTTTTCCGACTTCTGTTGGAGCTGCTCAGCGCTTCCTCTTTCCATCCTTTCCTGCTCATCTTGGATTCCATCTCCTGCCTCACCTCCCAGGGCTCCTGACCAAACACAGAACCCATGGCTGATCATTCCAATCATAGTTATGTAAGAGGCAGAGGTTCCTTTATCCTAAGCAATTCTTAATTAAAACACTACAATATATGTTTATGAAACCCGACTAACTGCTCTCTGCTATCTAGGCGGAGTTGGTGGGTAGACAAGATGAAGCTGCATGATTTTAGGCCAGGAGCTGAAATCTCTGTTTTCAATAGGGTATAAAAAATTTAATATTGATATGCAAGAAATCCAGTTTTAGGAGGCTGGCATGATCATCAGGGACCAATGATAAATCTGCTAGGTTGCAGCCCTCACAAGCTTCCATGTTATGGCATGGAGCCCAGGCATGGGATCTGGCCTCCAGCTTCTCTCTGTTTGACAGATAATTTCATATTGTTTACCCACAAATCCAGCATCAGTAGGAGATAGTATTAGTAGAGTTTCATAAATATATGTCATAACAGATTGAGAAGAATTATTACTTTAGCAGTGGAGACACTCCAATTTGAAATACTATGACTGACCATGGATGGAATCTGTGCTTGGAAAGGAGGAATTCCCACGTGCTGGATAGAAACGAGGCAGGAATGGAGGATAAAACTTCTCAGGGAAACTGTGAAGAGAGGACTAGGAAGAAATAACAGAAATCCTCTATTAATTATCTTTTGATGTTTGGTATCTAAATTAATATCATGAATTATATGTGTTCAATGAAGTATTAGTGCATAAAATTAGACCAGTTTATTCTCTTTTATAATCATGACATCCAATTCCAACTTCATTCTCTGCTGTTCATAAATGCTTTCAGCAATAGCTAATTTATTGCTAAACATATTCCAAAGAATTACGATTAGAAACTATTCCTACCCTCTTTAAGTATTGGACTTTTTCCTTGTCCTCTCCATTTTCAACACACAATCTTGTCATTATTGTGATTTTTAGCAAAAATAGTAAAGCTATTGAATCCAAATGTAATTAAATTCCCACTGAACTTAAGGTCTATGTGAGATTTTGGAGATACAAGTTGAGTAAGTTGCAACCGTTGTCCTAAAGGCATTCAGAAGCAATTCATGGATAATTTACAGTAAAATGTAATAAATTCACCAATATATTTTTTTATTTCAAATTAATATGAGGGTAGAAATTTTCAAGTTATATTGTTCTCCCTTCCAGAGTAAAGTCCCAGTTACAAAAGAGCCCCTCAGCCAGGGGCGTTATACACCCTCACCCTGAGCACATTAGTTGAGGCGTCAATGTAATTTAAAAAAAACTGTGTAATAACATCATTACAGTAAATGTGATGGGCAGCACCTGTGGCTCAAAGGAGTAGGGCGCTAGCCCCATATGGTGGGTTCTAAACTCAGCCCCGGCCAAAAAGAAAAAAAGAAAAGTGACTACTCATATCTGCATGAGAATGGGGAATAAAGGGGCATGATAAACCTCCCCTTTGGGGTCTTAAAGAGTAAATAAGAGTTACCCATAGGGTTGGAGTCCGGTAGAGTTACCCTCTTGAAAAGACAGGTGTATTTTTGTGCTCTGACATCACATTTATTCACTTCATTCCCTTGTGTGCTGATTCTTCCATCATCTTGATTCTGCCTTGACCTTTATACTCCCCCTTCTTACGTCATAAACTCATTTATTAATCAAATATTTACTGAGCATCTTATTATCTCAGTACCAAGGTCTAGGTACTTGTGGTTTCTTTGTTAGGATCAACACAATCCCCTGACCCCTTTATTCAGCTTACCAGCTCTTAGTTATGATGGGAAACTAAAAAGAAAAAATACACAATGATCATGACAATAACTGATGAAATGAGAAAACACATAGAGTTTTGAAATATATAAAAGTGAGGCAAAGAGTCAGGAAAATTACCTTCAAGAATAAGATACAGACACTAAGGCCCAAAGAATCTAAAAGATTAGCAATGTCTCATCTACTATGTTAATGACTTTGGACTTGATCCTATGTAAGGATGATAAGATAAATGTCTTTATCAGATTTGAACACTTTGAAGATAAGGATGGCTGCACTTTAGAGAATTGATGGAACAGGCACAAGAATGGATGCAAAAAGACCAGGCAAGAAATTGCTATAGCTGATGAGGCAAGAAATTATGCTCTTTGATGATACGGCTGTTGGAGGACCTATACCTCTATACATAGCATGCTTAAATTCTTGCAGTTCAAAGATTATCTTTCCTGTATTCTGCTAGTCTCTCAAATTAGAATACTCTTTACTTTCTTACCATCAAATTTCTTTGAAAAAATAGTTTATACTCATTCCCTCCTTTTTCTCATCACCCACTTCTTAGTAAACTCATCTAGTCTTGCTTTCCTACCAAAATTAATTTTATTATAACAGTACATTGCCACAATGAAGACCACTCGTGGGTTGCACGAGAAGGGCGGTGTAGTATATAGATGTTTTTGTTTCTCTTGCTGAAGGTCTGTGATCTTAAATTGAAATATTTATCTCATTCTAAACAGTTTTTTCTTCTCATTCCTCCAAGGAAGCCATTCTGGTCAATATCAACCAACCACCTGGTGTTGCCAGACTTAATGGCTTTTCTTCCTCAGTATTGGTTCAATCTCAGACTCTGTTTCAGGCTATTTGCCTTCCCGTAGACTAAACCTATAAGTATCTGTTTTTATGGAAGGTTTTGGCAACAAGGCAACTTCTCTCTATTTGTGTTATTGACTTTGTTAATTATAGATTGGTTATAAATACACTTGGAACTGGTATCTACCAAATTTATAATCTCTTGTCCTTACTGCTCCCCCAAGCCCTAGTTTCATATCTCTAACAACCAACTGGACATCACCACTCAGATTTTTAACAGAAATATCACCACAATCTAAACACCCAAATAATTATCAAATATCCCCAAAATCTGTCTTATTACCATACTCCCCTTCCTGTGGTTGTAACATCATCCACACAGTTTAAGGAAATCTTGATTACTCCTTATCATTTCTCAAATTCAGCCTCAAAAAATATTTCTACAACTTTTCCACTTTTCTCCATTGCCAATGTCTGCACCCAAGTCCAAACTACGTTATCTTTTATACGGACAACTGTAATTGCCTTTCAAATAGTCTGCCTCTTTTTACTCTCTCCCAGAAGCTCAGCCTATGCACAGCATCCTGAGGAATCGTTTAAGGACTTAAACATGCTACTTGGTCACTTCACCCTTCACTGACTTTTCTTTATACTTTGAACAGTCCAAACTCTCCATCAAAGTCTTTAAGTTGAGTTGGCCAACTTCTCTGATCTCATATCAAATCCTTCTCTCCTTTCTCCCACTGTCCTAAAATAACTATGTCCTTTTTCTTTAAATATACCCTACTAATTCACCTATGGGCATTCGTACTGGGTATTTCCTCTTTCTGTATACCTTTTCCATTCATTCTAGTTATGGAATATTCCATTTTATCATTTAGATTTTAAAAGATCCACCTAAACATCTTTCCTAATCATCTTGTGTAAATCAGAATACTTACTCTACTCAAGGACTTTGAGCTTACAGTATTTTATGAATATTCACTACCAACTGATACAGTTTATTTTACTTAAATATGTAAAAAGTCTCTACACTAGCTACTATCAGCCTGAAGGTACAGTATTATGTAAAGTAGATTAAGTCAAGAATCTTCTCTCTCTTACTTCTTTCTAGTAACTACAAAAGTAGAACCTAGTTCATGGCAGGAACTCAATTGAGATTTGTTTTGTCAATGAATGAAAGAGTACCTCTCCACCTTCTTTAGTACATCTAAAGCTCCTTGAGAAGAAAGAATGAGTATATGCTTAAAATGGCACCTGGTATTTGATAGATTCTCAAAAAATTAAAATGAACAATTAAATGAAATAACTATATAGAGTAATAGAAAGCTTCCTTAAGGGAGAAATATTTGAGTTGTTTTTGAGAGGATAATAGCATTTCACTGAAAGATAGTAGAAAAAATACCCACCAAAGAAACAATAACAAATAATAAGAGGCCAGAAGATATGAAAGAAAATCATCTTGGGGGATAATTAAGGCACTAAGAGTGCTTGATGAATTGTGATAAATATCTCATACTTAATTTAAATAGGTTCTTATTTTTTGTAGACTGTGATGGCCTTAGGAAGTAGAATCTTTTTTTTTTTTTGGCAGGTTTCTTGGCCAGGGCTGTGTTTGAACTTGCCCTGGAGGTCCTCCAGCATACGGAGCCAGTGCCCTACCCTTTTGAGCCACAGGCACTGCCTTTTTTTTTTTTTTTTTTAGCCGGGCTGGGTTTGAACCTGCTACCTCTGGTATATGGGTCTGGTGCCCTACTCTTTGAACCACAGGCACCACCCAGAGGTAGAATCTTTGAGAAATAATCAGATCATAAGTGTGGAGCCATCATGGATGGGAGTAGTGCCCTAATAAGAGAGACCCCAAAGAATTGTGTGGCTCTCTTTCTGCTATGTAAGAATAACTAACCTGAAATCTTCAACCTCCAGGATTATGAGAAATAAACTTGTTTATCACATAAGACAGTCAGTTTGTGGTAATTTGTTATAGAAACCTGAATTAATTAAGACATATTTTTTTTATCTTAGTGAGTTTTTAACTCTCTTATTCATCTGCTGTTATATAAGCTTTCTTTTTTAATTAAAAAATTTAACTGTCATGAATAATTATCCATATGTCTGGGAATATAGAGATATTTTGATACATATATACAAAATATAATGATCAAATCAGGGCAATTAGTATATTCATAACCTTAAAAATTTATCATTTCTTTGTATGTGGAACAAGCAAAACTCTCTCTTGTAGTTGTTTTAAAATATACAACAAATCAGTGTTAACTATAGTCAACCTACAGTGGTATCAAACACTAGAACTTATTGCTCCTACCCAACAGGTCCCTATCCTCCCCCCTGCCTTCCCTATCCATCCCCTAATCACCATAGTTCTCCTCTCTACTTGGAAATGGAAGAGTCCCAGCAGTCTACATTCCCACCATGGATCCCTGCAATCTTAGCTAACGACAGCATTGTGAATTCTACTCCTGAAATGTATAGACTCAATATTATCTACTCTAACTTACAAACACTCATTTTAAAAACCTTTCCCAGCCTCCCGTCTGTTTTGACTAAAATGTATGTAACTTAATATCACCAGACCAATGGTCTGAACACAAAATTCTGGTCATGCACTTCCCCGCTCCCAGCTGAAAAGTCTTTGATAATTTCACATTGCTAGCTGAAAACATTTCCAAATCCTTTCTCCATCAGAGGCTCTCCAAAAGCTCTTGCCAAGCTGTTTTTCCAGACTTTCTGCCCAGGCCGATGATTCCCTGTGCATTTCTAGATACACCATTTTCCAACTCAAGGTCTCTGCTATGTTTCTTTCTTTGTATAATAACCTTCCCACCATCTCTGAGTCTACAAAACCTCCAAGTTTCATATGCCAAGATGAAGATGCTATCTCTGAGCCAGGCAGAAATAGTTCTCCTTTACTTAACTCTCCTAAATGGGCAAGTGGTTCCACCTGACAGTACACTTTCAGTAAACTATCCTTAAGTTTTCTATTTAATCTGGGTTCCTTATCTTACGGCACATAACGTTATTATTCACAATGTCGCTTTTGTTTCCTCCAAAGTACTCAATTGATATTTCACAATAAAAAGTAAATTATACAGCAATATAAATATATGGGCTAAATCTAAAGCAAAGCAATAACACCAAACAGGAAGATGCTAAACTGACCAAAAATACTGGGCTCACAGGTATGGAAAAGAAAAGAAAAAGAAGAATTAGAACTTTGCTTCTCAAGCTCTCACTATGTGCCATGACCACAATCAATGTTTCATCTACAGTTCTCAGAAAAACTCACTGAAGTAGATACTCTTAAAATACTCATTTTTCAATACAGAAAAATAAAAAAGACTACAAATGTCTAAGTAACATAAAACAGGTGATTGCCATAGCCAAGAGTTAGACCAATTTCTGTGTACTTTCAGAACAAGATTACTTGCCCAAAACACCAAAAATTTAATCAGATTCCTCATACACTAAAAATTAAAATCCCCAAAGTCCAGGTATTTTTATATTTAATATTGGAGTAGACTGTTGACTAGAAGGTGAGTCTTCCAAATTCCAGTATCAAGTGGCTTCCCTTATAGTTAACTGACTGCATTTTGTATTTCTCATTGTTTTCTAAACTGCAATCAAATCTAAGTATCGTTCTTCATGATTCAATGCAACATCCATTGATCAATGTAAAAAGCTCTTTTTATTACCTAAGAAATACAGTTGTATCTGAGAACAATAGCAATGATGGGAGAAGTCTATTTTTCCAATATCAGATTTTATGTGTAAGGTAGATATTAAGTGTTCTGCACTCATCTGTGACATACCTAAGTATTATTGAACAAACATCTGCTCTGCTTTTGGCTTGAATAATGACAGTTGATATTGAAAATATGTCAGCACTCTTATCATCATCAGGACTGGAATGCTTAATTAACCCGAGGCTGCTGTCGATAACACAAAACGCTTCTTCTCCGGGAATGAAAGTCATATGGTCAATTATGGATATTTCACTTTGGATGAAATTCTGAGAAATCAGTATGTCACTGAGGGAGGATGACACTCTTAGGAGAGAAGTTACCAAAAATGAACAGACTCCCCATGTGAAAAATACATGATGGGACAGACAAGCTCTGGTTTCCCTGTTTCTATTCCAGGAACTGAAGTATTTGAGCATCTTCAGCCCACGCTTTCCCTGAACTCCTCCTGTGCTTTGCTGTGGCCCTCAGAGGTCTTCTAAATAAAACTAGCCTCAGGAGCGATTATAAGGAAGCCTGATCTGGAGTTCAATGGGGATGGCTTGATGGTGATTTCCTGTGCAACATTTTCAATAAGCAATAAGCAAAACCTTTAAAAAGATTTTTTAAAAGGGAAAATTTCTCCTAAAAGTCTCCATCTACCAACCTGCTGTCTCTTTGCTCTTTGACAGATTTTTTTTTTATGTATCAAAGATTTAATGTTATTAATCTGCACCATGGCTATTGCTGTCATTTAGCTCATGGACAATAGTGTTAAGATGTTGCAGATATTTTGCTCAATGACATTTTAATTTTATTTTTGCGAATTATTCAGTTTAATATGATAAGGGTTTATCATAGCTGTTTTTAGAGATGAAGAGAGCAAAATTCGGGGAGGGGTAAATAACTTGTCTAATGGTCACACGAGTACAACTTGCATCAGAGAAGCCTGGGCTCCAATTTAAGTCTGTCTCACTCCAAAGCTGAGAGATGCTTTGAAATATTGCTGTGTTTCCTGCCTGTATTACAGAGCCTGGAAATTTTAAATTATAGTGATTCTTGGATTTCCACCAGAAACCCAGCTTCATATCTATCAACTGAACTGTTTGCTTACACACTTCCATACAAATGTGCTTTTAACCCATTTTCCAAACCTAAAGTTGCCAGATCTAACAAATAAAAAGTCAGGATGCCTGATTAAATTTTAATTGCAAATAGACAATGAATACCTTGTTATTCTAAGTATGCCCCAAGCCCAATGGTAATAATGGGCATTCATAGGGTTCTTGTCATATAATATTTGGTATATACTTATACTAAAAAGTATTCATTGCCTATCTGAAATGAAAATGTTACTGGAGGTCTTGCATTCTGTCTGGTAATCCTATCCACACCATTTCTTATGGGTTTTTTGGGTCTTTCGTGGCCCTTTCAGCTGTTGCCTCTTTCTCTGCTCCCCCTAGTCTACCCATACCAATTCTTTCATTCCAAAGAAAGAATTTTCTTTCCCATGAAGGTTACTTTAACTCTTAGGGCTATAATGGTCTCAACTTCATCTTATGTTTTCCTTGGGTATATTATTGTCTATTTTGAACATAAAGCAAAAACCCTGGCATTGCAAGGCTTGTGTGCTGCTACAACTTGAAATAATGCTCAAGGTCAGAGGGATGCCATTTTGCAAAGGAGGGCTGGCCATCACTTACGTCTGTGCAACATTTGGGGTCACTTTGTGCAATTTGTTCAATTCTGTCTGGACTCCAGTTTGAATCCAGGCAGCTGTTTACAAAACACTGACAAATATAGAATGCAAATGTGATTCATTTATAACTAGAAGTACCTGGCTACTCACTTTGTCTAAGAAGCTCTTTTCTTTCTAAACCTCACTAAGGGGACTCATTTTCTTTAGGTGAAAGTGTATGAGTAATAAAGGAGTGTGATGAAATGAAGAAAGTACCATTTTTAAATTTTCTATTTTTAATCTGAGTTTAATAAGTACTGATCTGGCACTTATTGTGAATGTAAGGACTAGAGATAATGCATAAAACATATTAAGTTTCATTAATCTAAGTCTTAATATTTATTAAAGAGAAGAGTAATAATAATTTATTAGATTGATTGAGGTGGAGCTAGGGTTATCCAACCTTTTGGCTTTTCTTCACCACATTGGAGAAGAGTTATCTTGGCCATACATTCAATACCCAGACACTAAACAAAGGTGATGACCAAAAAAAAAAAAAAAAAAAAAACCCAAGGGTCCATGCATAATTTTTGTGATATCCACCACCATAAACAAAAAAGTTTGCTTATAATCTGCATGAGGCCCACAGGATGCAGGTTGTCCACCTCTACCAAAGCATCAGGGTTTGGATAAACTGGTTTTTCCGAAAATCAGTAATTATAATCCTCTCAAATAAAGAATTGTATTTTTTTTTTTATAAATCTCTGTTTCTGAGCTAGAGTTCCTTCTTCCATACTGAGTGATGGAGAAAGCTTTACTAACGTTTGTGTGACTTGTCTTACCAGCTCCTCTTTGCTGTATTTCTGTTGTTTGTCAACTTCTCTTTGCACCAAAAAAAAGATAAAACAGTTTTTAAAAGAATAAACATATCAAATCACCTCTATGTTAACTATATAAACAAATTGCAGTTACACCGAATCCATTTTTCACTTTAACTTTCCATGGATTTTCATTGGTTTATTGCCTTACTGGTTTCATGGTGATTTTCAGAGTACCATATTTCTACAGTACTCAAGGAGAGATTATAGCGACTCCCAAACACTGCATAGAGCTTTCTGTGCTGAATCTGCTCTTTATTTTCTTGTGCAGTTTTTGACAAAGCACTTGGCCTTTCACTTGCTTCCCTTGTAAAATAGAAACAGCGAAAATTAATAGAGCTCTTATGATGATCTATCTATAGACAAGAATAAATTTAAATATAAAACACTTCTACAGGAGGAGTGGTCAAGATGGCTGACAGGCACCAGTCTCCGACAGAAGCTCCTGTTCAGAAGAAAGGATAAAGTCTGGAGAAACACCCAACAAAGTCGAAAACTGGGAGCCCAGCTGAGAGAGAAGAGTGATACCGGCAGAACAC
>CAUYTI010091879.1:0-10539 GCA_963575145.1 Galago senegalensis | reverse complement strand
TTTTTTTTTTTGAGACAGAGCCTCAAGCTGTCCCCCTGGGTAGAGTGCCATGGCATTACAGCTCACAGCAACCTCCAACTCCTGGGCTCAAGCGAGTCTCTTGCCTCTGCCTCCCAAGTAGCTGGGACCACAGGTGCCTGCCATAACGCCCGGCCATTTTTTAGTTGCAGCTGTCATTGTTGTTTGGTGGGTCCGGGCTGGGGATTCGAACCCACCACCTTAGGCGTATGTGGCTGGCGCCTTAGCCAGTTGAGCCATAGGCGCTGAGCCAAACCAATCATATTTTTAAAAAAATCCTTTTTACTTTGAGCCAGGTGATGATCAAACTCTATACCTTCCATATAGTAAGGGAGAGAGGGAGAAAAGAAAGAAGTGATATTTTTCTGGTTTAACTGGTTGCAGCCGTCATACAAAATCTTCATTGATCAGAATACTTGTAGAATTATAGCCTTGATAAATCCATCATCTCAGGATTGAGTAGTAAGGATAAACCCAGAGAACCATGGACAATAACACAAACACTACATTTCACAATGGTGCTTCAAAATGAAGACATTGCTTTTCAAGTGGAATAAGGTGTCTAAGTAAAGATGTGCAAACTTTAATTTCCTTGTAAAAATAAGGCAAAAAATTATAAAGTAAAAGTGATCTATTTGACAGCCAGAGCAAAGAAAACAAAACAGAGGGAAGAAAAGTGTGATTCGCAAACTATGGATATGGAAACTGGGGACTTTCAAGCAAATGTTAGCCGGTGAAAACAACTCAAGTAGGTACGGGGAGGAAATCAGAATAGTTCATAGTGCTCAGAAGGGATAATGTTGTAGCATTTCCCCCCTCCCAGTGTTTTCAAAGAAGTTCAATGTGTAACATTTGCATTTGGATATTATAAATAATACTATAGTAGAACTTCCACAGTTGCCCCCCTCCCTACATTAACCAGGACCTCCTTAAGTTGACCTAATTTTCAAAGACCAGACATGCACCACATGTACGTGTCAGTACAGTAGGCCTACTTCTTTATGTTGCCCACCTCTGTATGTTGAGCATATTGTTACAGGCCCTTGGGTTGTCAACTTACAGAGATTCTACTGTAATTTCTAAATAAAAATTAATGTATGTAAGGAAGACCCAGAAGGTGATTACTGAATTGAAAGCTAAGTGGGGTACAGCAAGCCCTGTGTAGGAGAGAAATACCTGAAAGCACTTTATATCAGAATATTGCCCTCCATCTTGGTTATTTTTGAAGAAAATGAAAACATGAAAGAGAAACATCAAATTAAAGTGAAACAACTAAATCTGAAACAAAAAGGAACAAGGAAAAGCGATAGCTGGAAGGCAAACGTCAGTATTTACTGTTGATGAGATTTAAGAGGATGATGCATCTTAAATGCACCTGCAAGACAGGTGCATGCTGGAACACGAAGCAACAATTAGTAAGATTTCTCAGAAATCAAAGTTATAATGCCATTGTTAAAAAGCCGGTAACTCAATACAAACGAAGAAGACCTTAATGATCTCAACGCAATCGATGGATCTGTTTTAAGCAAAGAACAAAATAACAGAAAGGTGTAAAGTCTGGTGTTCCTTTAGTAAATACCTTAGCAAGAGAGAAGAAAAGCAGTTAGGTATTTTGAAAAAAAAGCTGTGGAAGGAAATCATGTTTACAACTATGTAAACTAAAATACAGCACAGTAGAAGCAATTGACTGAGTATAAGAGGAAGAAGATGAAATCAATTTGGTACTTGGAATCTTCTCCTTCAAATGGCACAAAATTAACCCAGCATTATATCTGCTCCTTTTCAGGATCAATCACACTAGGAAGTGAATGATATTATTGTATGTCTTTTTTTTTATACATGGTGCTAAATGGTTTTGAAATTTTACAGGAATAACAATAGTCCAAATAGTGAAGCATGTTTGCTTAGAGTGGGCAAAGATCTTAAAGCAAGGAGACCAGAAATTCTGAGACTTAAAGAACAAAGATGTTTGTATCTTCCCCACACAAAAATAGTCAGCCGGGGAATGTTCCCGATCTGGGGGTGGCCCTCCATCACAGGGTCATTTATAGACTCAGGTTACTTTCATCCTGTGCTGTATGCCAGGTATAGGTCCTGTTCATTTTCCAGCTGGCAAAAGCAGGGAAGAGAAAGTGTACAGAAGGCGTCTCCCTGTTTAAGGGTCCCAACTTAGAATCAGCACAGATCACTACTTTCCATTCCATGCCCTGTTTTTGCATCTCTGCTGGCCATGTGCCTAGCTACAACATGAAAAATGGGAGAAGAGGAATCTTCATCAAGATTCCTAAAAGTAAAGGTGTTGTTGAGGAAAGTTGAAAAAAGGAGTGATGGGAACAAGAAAGCGGTAAAGAAACCATATTCTAAGGCTCTGTAGAAAATAAGTAGAATGTGTGGAATTGAAGGAGTCAGAAATAGAGTTTTTAGTGAAGTCTCTACCTACAGTTATAAAGTGCCTTGAGAAGCACTGAGGCTAGAAATATAACCAGTATAATTCTGAATATCTCTCTGTGTGTGTTGGAGGCATATTTCTTAC
Source organism: Galago senegalensis (assembly GCA_963575145.1). NCBI lineage: Eukaryota > Metazoa > Chordata > Mammalia > Primates > Galagidae > Galago > Galago senegalensis. Next base: position 7,988 of record CAUYTI010091879.1, on the reverse strand, counting down.
TTTTTATATCAGGGAATAAATAGATATTCTGACAAGAAACAAAGATGGCTAAACAGAACAAAAATGGATAAAATATTTAATTCTGGGGTCTGCAGGTGACTTTCCATTTTATTTTTCATCTTTTGTTATTATTTGAATATTTGGATCATGTTGCTTGAACCATGTTAATCTTAAATGATGGGTTATAATTACATTATTTTTATAATGAACATAGAATAATGTTAAAAACACATCAGTTATGTTCCTCCAATAAAGATGAAAAAGCTTTTGTGCTTTTTGTTAACTTAAGTCATTGGCAGAAAAAAAAAGACTAATATTTTCTTCATTCTAGTAATTACATCATACATAAAAGTCACAAAAATGAAGTAAAAATTGCATTTTAAATACAAAACTCTCTACGTAAGAGTGAAAGTGAAAATTTAACTCCCTCTTCAATTCTCTCTTGTAGTTGAATGCTAGAAATATAAAACCAATCATTTCATAGTTGACTAAATATTTTCCTATTAGTAAATTTTGCATGAGGCTTCAATTAACTATTTTTTCTTTACTTTCTGAAAATATCAGGCAACTGGAAGAATGGTTCCATCTGCCAAGGGCTACAGAGTAATTAATACTGGAAAATCAATTCTTACTTTATTTTCATACAAGCCTATGAAATGAGATTTGATTAATAAGCAGCCTAGCATACTCATTTAAAAACAGATTTTAATATGATCCGTGTAGCACATAAAAATGACTATTTTATGCAAGGTACTTTATGTGCTAGGTGTTGTGGAAAAATCTAAGGAAATAAGTCATGGTCATTCGCTTAATGGAGCTTGCAATGTAGCGTTTCATACAGTGTTCTAGAACTAGAAAGCCTTAGAGATAGCCAATCTGTCACCTTAATTATTATAGATGTAAATAATAATGATTTGGGTGATGCCTGTTGCTCAGTGGGTAGGGCGCCAGCCTGATATACTGAGAGTGGCAGGTTCAAACCCAGCCCTGGCCAAGCTGCAACAAAAAAATAGCCAGGCATTGTGGTGGGGACTGAGCGTCTGTAGTCCCAGCTACTTGGGACGCTGAGGAAAGAGAATTGCCTAAGCCCAGGAGTTGGAGGTTGCTGTGAGCTGTTTGATGCCAGGGCACTCTACTGAGGGTGATAAGGTGAGACTCTGTCTCTACAAAAAAAAAAGAAAAGAAATAATGATTAAGTCCAAGGACTGTATTTTCCCTAGTTATGCAGGTCTTATAACTCTGAGTTTGGTCCACCTTCACTTCACAGCTCTTCTTCAACCTTTTGTTTCTAAGAATATGATGCTCTTTAGCCCAGTATGCGGGTGCACACCTGTTGTCCCAGTTACTCAGACTGCCTGAGCCCAGGAGTTTGAGATTATTGTGAGCTAGGCTGACACCATGACACTGTAGCTTGGGCAACAGAGTGAGATTCTGTCTCAAAAAAAAAAAAAATTGCTGATCAAGAGCATGATGATCAGTGATCACTCTACTAGAATGCAAGTTAGAGAATTTACTAGAAGTCCTGAGGATTACCTAAGTAATTCACAGTGATATGAAATATAAATTAATGTGACATTTTTGCTCAAGTACATGGTTATTTTAACTATAATGCAGGTAGATTTGTTTTGTATTTGAATTATTTCCTGATTCTCTACATAATAGCCAACACTTCCCTCTTACACACTGCTACAGCACATTAAATTAAATTAAACTTGCTGAAGAACAAATCTGCAGGCTGTAAAAAAAAACCCTTAAAATCTGTGAAATTTTTGACACATCTGTGGTGGCTATAAAAATTTATTGTAAAGGCAGAATGAATTATGTTCCAAAGGTGTATGTGTATCTTGTTCCTTATGCTTTTAATGTTAATGAAAATGTAGCTATAATTAAATGCTCAAAAACAAGAGGCTACTGAATAAATGAAATTAAGGTACAGCTATACAAGGAAACATAATTCAACCAATACTATTGATAGTAGGGATTTATGTTTATTAACATGAAAAAACTATTTAAAATTTATTAAGTAAATTAGTCATTTGAAAATGCCATGTAATTTCTAATATTATATTTTTAAGTTGCTGATCCTTGTCTTCTAAATATATATATGCACACATATTGAAAAACTCCAGAAAGATATCAATGCACTGATAATAGCAGGCTCTTTACTGATAGAGAAATTGGAGGTGGTTCTATCTCTTTCTAGGTAAGTGCCTTTTGTCTTTGTAAATAAACATTACTCATTATTCAATCATAAAATTATAATGATCCAAACTTTAGACTCGAAACCCCACCTCCAGCTTGACAGCGAAGGAACACATGCCATTTAACAGGATGTCAATCTGGACAGTGATAGCTGAGGCAGGCAGAGCAATCTGTGATGGAAAGAAGACTTACAGAACGGAGGAAAGAAATTGAAGAATTCTAAGACAATAACAAATTGTTTCTTAAAATTCACAAACTTAGATGAATTTGCTGCCAATTTCACTTAGTTGGCCATCTGTCTTTATTAGCACATACTTCCTTAGAAAACCTAATAATTTGGAGAAGACTTGCATATGACTTTATAGATTCTAAGGTTGAAAACTGGATGATTTATATACAATTACAATCTATTAAGATTTAAATAACACTTCAATGGGCTAGTTGTTTAAAAGTCATTAATCAGATATCCTCATTCATAGCAACATTTAAGCAAAATCCGTGTGTGAAAATAATAATGATAATTAGATGTGACCAACAGGAGACCTAAGATATTTGACCCTTTCCATTTCACGTGGCCATAGCTCAGCTTTTCTATAATTGCAGATTTTAAATGAAACAAGTATCCAATGTCTTTAGAATCTTCTTTGTCCTTTTGTGTGTTCTGGGTCATTGTGCCTTCCGTGAAGCTCTTGCAAGATAACAACTGAAGTTTATCTAGTATTCTGGAATATTCTTCATTTAAATGGCTGCTCTCCAAACCAACTCTAACTTTGGAGATGCTACTTTCCTAGCCCTTCTCAGGTCCTTTCTATCACCAAAACAATGTCAAGAAAATTTCTCCGCAGCTTGTAAATCTTCCTTTAACTCATCCTTCCACACCTCCAGATCAGTTAAATACCACAGACCCTGGCCTTCCACAAATTCAGTTCATTCAAGCCCATTTGGAAAAGCCACACTCTCAGGAAAATGAGCTGAGTTTATTGTCTAGCGATTTGTTTATTTGTTTATTTATTTATTTTTGCTCCTTTGCAGTGAGTCTACAAAAAACGTGAAAGGCAATGTGAGTTCATGAACATGTAACTGACTCGTATTCACATGCCTTCACCATGATGTATGGCGGGTCACAATACAAAAGAGTTTCCCACAGATGGGGGCTAGTATAATCTTTATTATTTATGGCCCATTTGCCTCTCCTGGCAATTTCATCTTTTATTCACTGCAACAGCCTTCTCATATTTCTTTCCAGAACATTTTCAAAGGCAGAGGTAGTTTGATCATGTGTTTACATGCCCTTCATTATTGATTACTGAACACTTTCATTATAAACGTGGGTCTAGAACCCCTTATTTAGAGCAGGCAACATTGGGTCTGCACTAATGAGGCTTAGTTGGACTGTCTGATATGCTTGGTGAAATTCCAGTGCTGTTCTTGGCACTGGAATCTGTGGTCCCGTCATTACGTTCTTTGCGATTCTTCATTTACTTGCCTGAACCCACTGACTGTCTACTTTCTGTTTCTACTTAGTAAGTAAAATGCGTGTGTTGCCGCCTTATCTGAATTTGACACATTATTGAAAATGTCTCAAATACTGATTGTTTAATAGTAGGCTATTATCTTTAATAGAAAAAATAAGCATGCATTACCAATGTATGAACATACCCAACTAAATTTTTCCAAGTGATAGTAAATACTTAAACACCTATATAAAACTCAGCGAGACTTTTGTATAATATAAAACGCTAAAGCACCAATTATTTAATCATCCAACACCTTATTATTTAGCACGTTATGTGCTTATTAGTGAATTTGTGTGCAGTGTACAGTGATGCTGTCATGTAAAGTATTAGATAAAAATTATATTTTCCTTCTAAGAAGAAACTTGAGGAGTAAGTATGTTAAAGACATAATGAATAAAAATAAACTTAAGAAAACAAAATAAAGAGTCAAAGATGGTTTACTTTTTTTCTCTTGGACTTTACTTCTTGTTTTGTTTTTAAATTAAAGCATTGAAAACTTCCTGATTGAGGTTTAGTGATGAAAAGAGCAAGGTTGAATATGCAGTCAGTGCTGGTTTTTGCTGAATAGGAAGGGAAGGATGGGGAGAAGGAAAGTAGTGAAGGAGCAGAAAGGAAGGAAGAAACGCCTGAGGTCTAGCCACATCCAAATACAAGAAGCCAATGGAGTGTTTTCTCCTCTTGGCTCTTTTGAGTCTGGAAATGAATAGACATCCATTATCAACTTTCAACTGATGCCATGGACAACGATATTAGGAGGATTAAAATTCCCATTCCACATCTACTTTCATTCCCTTTGTGACTATCAATATAACTGATGATATGCAGAATATGTGATGTTTATTCTCTCGACACAATCACATGCAATGGCCAGTTTATTTGTATCTACATGATCTAAAATTTATTTTAAAGATTGGCAGCAGGGATTTTTGCTTTCTCTTCATCCAATTCACAATAAGAATTAAGTTTAGCAAATTATTTTCTGTGACTGTACCTTCACAAAAACAGTTCAACATTTTCACTGTCCGATACAGTAATCCAGGCCTTCATGTTAAATTAAGATATTGGTTTTGTGTAGCTCTCTCTTCATAAAGATTTTGGACGTTGAGCAATAAGCCACAGAGCCATTTCTTCTTTTCATTTTTTTTCTTTTCATATTTCATTTTTTGTTAGACATGAGATTCTTTCTGTGGTCCAATCTATTAATTCAAACACCTTTTTGGTAGCAGGACTATTTGATTAATTTTTTATGAGAGCAAAGTCCTCTCTGTTTGCACCCACTCCAGTTTGTTACCTACTGTTTGTAACCAGTTTGGGACAGTACATCTTGGCTGTAATAACAGTGGCAGGGCAAGACACACAGAGCATGTGGGTATTGTGTCATGATTACCAGGCCAAGAAGGATGCCATTGGATGTGCTGGGATAGCCTGGAAATATCAAAAGAAAAGTTGCTATAGCACTGACACGGGGGCTGTACTCTCCCTGGACTGCTCCCTGGCAAAGAGCAAGCAGAGCACAGGTGGTAAATCTAGGACTTTTGTTTACAACAGAGAAACCATCCACGGGGTGAAATTGCTTGGGAACCCCTCACTGGCCTGCAGAGACTTTCTTAGAGCTACAGCACAGTGTAAGACCTTGCGATGCCATCTTCTTCCTCCTTGTCCCCTTTCCTAGGTGTCTGACCTACTTCACAGTCTTCTCCTTGCCTACCCCTGCTCTTTGTCCCCTTTGTTTCTACCAATTTCTTGCATATTTTTTTCAGATGACCGAAACACACATATCACTTAACAGTTTTATAGAATTCCCTTAAAACTCTCAGTGTTTAGAACAGTGCATCAGTCGGAGTGCATTTGTCTACATAGTGGGTTCGATCATGGCCCAAAATGATAGCTCGGAATCCTAAAGCCTGAAAACTGTGAAAGTGACTTTATTTGGGAGAACAGTTTTGTTGTAACCGTTGCAACCTGAAAAGATAGACTGGACCCCACTTAAATGTAATCAATTGGTGATTTATTTCCTCTGCGCAGGGGACTGCTGCTCTGAGAGACAGTTGGCCCTTGGTGGCCGGCTGTCTTTTTACATTTTTTGCAGAGCTGAGGGATCATGCTAGTATAGAAGTGAGACGTGGCGGTTAGCTCAGGGTGGGGTTACAGCTTGGGAGTTACAATTTGGGTAAGTTTCCACCATTGTTTGTCCACTGGGAACTTGAACTTGGACTTTTTGTGCTTCCTTGTTCGGAAGCCTGTTCTCGGAATTGACTCTGGGGCGAAGGAGGGGGTCTAGGAATGAGCTGGGAAGCCTGTTTCAGTTTTTGCAAATGTAATAAAGTGAAAGATACCAAGATGAGATCATCCTGGATTTTGGGTGGGCTCAAAGCTCACTAACCACTGTCCTTGTAAGAGAAGGAAAGAGAGAAAACAGGGAAGCGACTGGAGTGATGAGTCTGTAGGCTGACGATCACCAAGGATTTCCACCTCCTCCAAACACAGATGAGAATCATCAAACTGACCATCAGAGAGCATTCAGAAATAAGAAAAAGAGAAACAAAGCAAAGCAAAACCCTGCTAGCACCTTGATTTCAGACCTCTGGCATTCAAAAGTCTAAGAGAATAAGTTACTGTTGTTTTAGGTCACCAGGTCTGTAGTCAATTTTACAGCAGCTCCAGGAAACTAATGAATAGAGTTAACTTACCTTCGGCAGACTTTATGTTCCTAGCAGTTTTTTTTTTTTTTTATTGCTAAATGAATTTGTAGGTGGTGTTTGTTTTTTTTAAAAAAATCCCAATGTCAACATGATTGGAAATATTTTCTATCCTATAAGCACATTGATAAAAGACCCTACATTCATCCTGCTGCAGTCCTGCTCCTCAGAGCTGTTCATTCCTGAGTTTTAAATTATGTCACGTTGCCTGAAAATTCCCCAAACCATCTCATACTGGCTTTGTAACTAAACTCCTTTACAAGATCATCACCCTCATCAATTTCTTTCTTTTTCAGATCTTTCAAAATGTTCAAACACTATAGGATGAGTGTTGGGCTCACCGGGTGAATGTCCAAAGCACAGCTAAGAGACATCAGAACCCTCTCTGCCAGAATAGCCTATAAACTTAGTCCGTTATTTGAACAGGTGTTCTTATTTCATAGCAAATTATGACAGAGTTTGTTGGTAGTTTTTATAACAAATATTCCAATGTTAGTATTTATATAGTGAGAGATACCATTTCTTAAAAGGAAAAAAGTGGCACAAATATCCCTTCTGAACACTAAGAGGTAAGTATATTCAGAAGAACTCAGGGACAATATGCCTACACATGGTATTTCATCTCCACTCTACTCTCTTCCCTCAAATTGTGGAAAATAAAAAGTTTTTTATAGTGTATGTAAAATTCACTACTTTAATTTCACTGCTTAACTTAAGGTTTTAGGGATCTTGACCAAAACTGATCACTTGTCAGAGTAATAAGTACAATTCTAAATTTATTTCTTAAATATAATTCCAATGCCAATATTTCTAAAGTTTGATACCATAGGGGAATTTTAAATGCCAGAAAAATGTATTTCTTTCTGAACTGGAATTTTTTCTCATCCTTTTTAAAAATTTTTCAGTTTACCTGGTAGTGAGATTAGAAAGTTAAAGTCCCTTAATGTGAACTTTTTGTTAAAAACTGGGATAAGGATTGAGGCAAGTAAAACTTAGACAAGAGTATTAGGAGGGGAAGGTTTAGGATATGTGAGACTGTGGGTCCTCCCGAGTATATATAGAGATGGTCCTTGTCAGAGAATCATAGAATGTTGTTGCTGGAAGACTCTGTAAGTATTGTTTATTCTAACATTTTCAGTATTAGAGGGGGAAACGGAATTCTATTTTGTGAGACTATCCTATAGACCATCTAAGAGGTACAATTTGGAAGTGAAGTGACTCTTTCAACTTCTTCTTATCTGTGCAGTGATAGCCTCCTTCTCCCGTTAAAGGCTTCACAGCCTCCTAAGCAAGGGTAGAGTAGATTCATAAAGCCATGAGGTACACATGTAATGTTCTCCTGCATTCTGTTCTCAATTTAAGATTTGGGTCAATATTTTGGAGTTTCATAATCTTTGTGAGCAATTATAGTCTTTAAAATTTGTATCCTGGGGGTGGAGCCAAGATGGCGAACTGCAGCCAGCTTTTTACAGAAGCTCCCGTCCAGAAGGAGGCTGAAAGGACAGAAGCTTAGCAAATTAGCTGATGGTTTGGAGCAGAGACAAGAGAGAAGATTGAAGAGCGTACTTCA